>JAVTVY010027594.1:0-116028 GCA_036873755.1 Hanleya hanleyi
AATTACAACATATATAAGGGAAGTGGGAAGAGGTGCCGACATACTGACAGAGCCACATGACTTCACAGTATAGTCTTCCGGTTAACCTATTCTAAAGCACATACCAAGAATCTAACGATTCGTGATATGTTGTATCTCAGGTACGCTTTTATTGTACCTGTTCATGTGGCAACTTGGATGATATGACCACACGGCCCCTAGCACCGGCATATGCGGTATTAGATACAAATCTAGAGCTATGATGGAAATGCTCTGACAACTCGTATACTGGTAATTGGTGAGCTGTTTCGCTGTGACAACTCGTACATTGGAAATTGGTGAGCTGTATCGCCGTCAGATGTAAATGACGGCATTTAACACAAAAGACTAGTCTGTAAGGCTCGATGTCGACCCAGCATCAACTTCCCACAAATGCCAACATATATCAAAGACCAAAAGGTCTGTACAGGGGGCGGGCCTCGGGGACGAAACGTCCACCAGCAGAATCTCGCCATATACAGGAAAAAATTACAACACATATAAGGGAAGTGGGAAGAGGTGCCGACATACTGACTGCGTCACATGACTTCACAAAATAGTCTTCCGGTAAACCTATTCTAAGGCACATACCAAGAATCTAACGATTCGTGATATGCGTTGTATCTCAGGTACGCTTTTATTGTACCTGTTCATGTGGCAACTTGGATGATATGACCACACGGCCCCTAGCACCGGCATAAGCGGTATTAGATACAAATCTAGAGAGTATGATGGAAATGCTCTGACAACTCGTATACTGGTAATTGGTGAGCTGTTTCGCTGTGACAACTCGTACATTGGAGATTGGTGAGCTGTATCGTCGTCAGATGTAAATGACGGTATTTAACACAAAAGACTCGTCTGTAAGGCCCGATGTCGACCCAGCATCAACTTCCCACAAGTGCCAACATATATCAAAGACCAAAAGGTCTGTACAGGGGGCGGGCCTCGGGGACGAAACGTCCACCAGCAGAATCTCGCCATATACAGGAAAAAATTACAACACATATAAGGGAAGTGGGAAGAGGTGCCGACATACTGACTGCGTCACATGACTTCACAGAATAGTCTTCTGGTTAACCTATTCTAAAGCACATACCAAGAATCTAACGATTCGTGATATGTGTTGTATCTCAGGTACGCTTTTATTGTACCTGTTCATGTGGCAACTTGGATGATATGACCACACGGCCCCTAGCACCGGCATAAGCGGTATTAGATACAAATCTAGAGAGCTATGATGGAAATGCTCTGACAACTCGTATACTGGTAATTGGTGAGCTGTTTCGCTGTGACAACTCGTACATTGGAGATTGGTGAGCTGTATCGTCGTCAGATGTAAATGACGGCATTTAACACAAAAGACTAGTCTGTAAGGCCCGATGTCGACCCAGCATCAACTTCCCACAAATGCCAACATATATCAAAGACCAAAAGGTCTGTACAGGGGCGGGCCTCGGGGACGAAACGTCCACCAGCAGAATCTCGCCATATACAGGTAAAAATTACAACACATATAAGGGAAGTGGGAAGAGGTGCCGACATACTGACTGCGTCACATGACTTCACAGAATAGTCTTCTGGTTAACCTATTCTAAAGCACATACCAAGAATCTAACGATTCGTGATATGTGTTGTATCTCAGGTACGCTTTTATTGTACCTGTTCATGTGGCAACTATGACCACACGGCCCCTAGCACCGGCATAAGCGGTATTAGATACAAATCTAGAGCTATGATGGAAATGCTCTGACAACTCGTATACTGGTAATTGGTGAGCTGTTTCGCTGTGACAACTCGTACATTGGAGATTGGTGAGCTGTATCGTCGTCAGATGTAAATGACGGCATTTAACACAAAAGACTAGTCTGTAAGGCCCGATGTCGACCCAGCATCAACTTCCCACAAATGCCAACATATATCAAAGACCAAAAGGTCTGTACAGGGGGCGGGCCTCGGGGACGAAACGTCCACCAGCAGAATCTCGCCATATACAGGAAAAAATTACAACACATATAAGGGAAGTGGGAAGAGGTGCCGACATACTGACTGCGTCACATGACTTCACAGAATAGTCTTCTGGTTAACCTATTCTAAAGCACATACCAAGAATCTAACGATGCGTGATATGTGTTGTATCTCAGGTACGCTTTTATTGTACCTGTTCATGTGGCAACTTGGATGATATGACCACACGGCCCCTAGCACCGGCATAAGCGGTATTAGATACAAATCTAGAGAGCTATGATGGAAATGCTCTGACAACTCGTATACTGGTAATTGGTGAGCTGTTTCGCTGTGACAACTCGTACATTGGAGATTGGTGAGCTGTATCGTCGTCAGATGTAAATGACGGCATTTAACACAAAAGACTAGTCTGTAATGCCCGATGTCGACCCAGCATCAACTTCCCACAAGTGCCAACATATATCAAAGACCAAAAGGTCTGTACAGGGGGCGGGCCTCGGGGATGAAACGTCCACCAGCAGAAGGTCACCCTTCAAGGTCACCCTAAAGGTCATTTTGGGGACAAATTCGCCATTATCAGTGGTTTTAGGGCAAGATATATAAACTGCCTCATTCTATTGGTTTCCAGGGTTGAGTAACCCGAATCTGGCCTTATTTTGGCGAATCGGGGAAATAATTCATTTGTGTGTCGCGATAGAGGTCATCCGAACCAGAGGTCAATTGTAGGTAAAACACCAAAAGAAACACAAATAATACCATAGGGGTTTGTGGCATTCGGAGAATTCGATTTTAATCTTATTTTGAAGATTTGAGATCACCCCATTTTGGGGTCAAAGGTCAAAGCTCAACAGTTACCACTAAGAACAATCGAACGAAGATTATTCAGGAACAAGTTTTATTAAAATACTTCGGAGATGACATCTGCCGACAAAATGCTATAACTATGCCGCTACGCTGCTATGTGTATTTAAATGTACGAAATACAATACAAAGACCGCTTTAGCAACAATATACCAAAGATTATTAGTACCTATACCTTCTGGCTTGCGCTCTCAAGAAACTGTGAAGTCGCGTCGCACCCAGTAAGGCTGTGGAAGGGGAGTAGTGCCAAGGATTTTGACGGACCGAGATCGGAGCAAATGGTATGGCCTGGAATATCACAATATTCTTCCCCAGTACCGAAGCATGTGCTAGATGCAGGAGGACCCAGGTGTCCGCCTCGAAATGGTTGCACGGTTGAAGTATTGTGAAGTCACAACGCCTGTTGAAGAACACGGACTCAAAACGGGTACACAGGAGGAGCTTTCCGCAAAGTCAGTCTTGGAGACCTGTGTCTGATGAATGCGAACGGCTCCTTTTTTGTTCTCATTTTTTAAGAAGCCGCTGATCCATTCATACTTCGGGATTTTAGGGATACCAGAAAAAGTATTATGGCATTTCAGTCCAAACCCTCTGTTCCGATCTTGGTTCGTCAAAGTCCTTGGCACTACCCATCTTTCACAACTTAACGGGGTACAAGACGACTTCACAGTTTCTTGGATGTGATAAAAAGACCGCCTGGGTAGCCTGTACAAGCATATCGGACCTCACCGACAGATTAGTGGCTCTCACAAACGATCCTGACACTCTCGAGTCCGTGCATATGGAGCTTATAGAACGCTTCATCGTACTAATGTACAGCAAGGGATGTGGCGCAGCCGGTGTCATTATGAGGCCAAGCATCTCTTCACCACTGCAACCAGATCGCTGGAAAACATCCCACCTCCCAAGCCGCGCTGTTGCAGCATGTGAAGCGAGCGCTACTGCAAGCGAGTTTCTACTGGAGTCAGGTCACTTCACTCCAGCAGGAAATCCCTGACTTCAGTGAGTGGAGCTGGCACAAAGATTGCACCAGTACATGGCAACCGCTATGGACCACTCTCAGCGACGCCTGACTCAAGGCATGCACGGGAAGGTACAAATGCAACGGTGTCGATGTCCGATACACGACCCTCTGCAAATGGGAAGGCGGGTGCGTTAATAACGAGGGCGATGATGACAAGTATTACTTATTGCTGGAATCATAGAGCGCAAGCCAGAAGGCATAGGTAGTAAAAGCAATCATTGGTATAGTGTTGCTAAACGGTCTTTGTGTTGTATTTTGAACATTCAAATGCACATAGCGGCGCAGCGGCATAGTTGTAGCATTTTGTCAGCAGATGTCATCTCCGAAGTATTTTAATAACATTCCTGAATAATCTTGTTTCGATTGTTTTTCGTAGCAACTGTTGATCTTTGACCTTTAATTCCAAAATGAGGTGAACATTACCTCAAATCGTCAAAATGAGGTCAGAATCTAATTCTCCGAGGCCACAATTCTCTTTGGGTGACCTCTATCGTCACCCTCACATGCAATATTGCCTCAACTCGTCAAAATATGGCCAGATTCGGGTTACTCAACCCCGAAAATCGATAAAATGAGGTAGTTTGTATATTTCGACTAAAAACCACTAAAAATGACGAATTTGACCCCAAAATGACCTTTAGGGTGACCTTGACCTCAAATCGTTGAAATAAGGTCAGAATCAGATTCCCCGACACTGAAAACCACTAAAAAGTTGTATTATTCATGATTCTAGTCATTTTTTTTTTAAATACGATTGACATCTAACCCGGGTGGCGATCATATTGAATTTCGGCAATATGGCGGTACCAGGGGGCGACTACCTTGGCGCCCGTCAAAAATCGAAAAGGTATTCTATGGACGACATATGGGCCAAATTTGGTGCTTTTGGAAGAATCTGAACCAAACAGTCCTTTTTATGCCCTAACATCCCGGACTATCACCTTTAACCGTGTTTAATATATCGTTCTAATATAACTATCTATCTCTCTAGCTCACTTTAGGTTTGGTTTAAATACCTTTCTAGTTTTAGCTCTTTCACGCGCCTTTAAGCTTGTTTAATATATCTTCTTAATACAATTATTTATCTCTCTGGCTCACTTTAAGCGTGGTTTAGATATCTTTCTAGATTTTATCTCTTTGACTCGCCTTTAAACGTGTTCAATATGTCGTCCTAATACAACTATCTATCTCTCTCGCCCACTTTAGGCTTGGTTTAGATATATTTTCGACAAATTATCTCTCTCTCTCTCTCTGACTCACTTTCGTGTGTTTCAGGTGCGACAGACATACCCTCCGAACCAGCGCTCAATTTTCCATACCCCAGAATGTCCAATGTCACACTTTTTGATCTCGCTATTTTCCTAATAAAATTATTTCCTGACTCATTCTTAGATGCTTATTCTGGGGGTCGCTTTACGCTCTGGTCCTGCGCTAAATATCCCTTAACCAATAAAACTCGCAATTCAATTTTCACCTCCTGGTTTGATTATTCAGTCCAGATATCCTTCTTAATAAATCGTCTATCTTTGTAACTCATATTCTTGTGCTTTAATTGGGATCACCGATCTTTCCGACCCGGAGCTACAGTGGCGAGATAAACATTTCTGGACCTAAAGAAGCTACGCGCAGATCAGCTGAAGATTGTAAGTTTTGGACTGAGGATCATTTAGCGCTTACATGGGGCAATACAATACAACATTGATGCATTACACCCGTGCAGAACACGTGGTACATGAGGATACACACAGACTAATATTACAAACATGACGGCATAGGAGTATCTTTATTATTATACGTTCCGTATGTTTAGGTCAATCCGAGCAGGTATATAGTTAGCATATTTTCCAGGACAGACATTTACATCAATCAATTCGCGAAAATAACCATAATAGCATTAATCAGTTTGCATAATTTCATTAGTGAGGGTTGGTAGTTATTTCTAAATATATCTGCAAATTTAAACAAATCTGAATTACTCCAGTAATACCTTGGTACAAATATTTCTCCTACATCAAAGCCAAAAGAGCATTGAAAGATATAACGAAATTCAGCCCCTGTTAGATTACTGGTACATATAATACATGGTCTTTCTTCCTTAGATGTATTTTGTCAGCGACCAGTTTCAATTGGTAGTGTGTTGTTGCTTGTTCTAAATTTGGTGTAGATAGTTCTGCATTTTTGGGGGAGGGGAGTTAATTTTCGAAGCATATTGATCTTTCAATATCCTTTCAATTATAACACATATAAGGGAAGTGGGAAGAGGTGCCGACATACTGACTGCGTCACATGACTTCACAGAATAGTCTTCTGGTTAACCTATTCTAAAGCACATACCAAGAATCTAACGATTAGTGATATGTGTTGTATCTCGGGTACGCTTTTATTGTACCTGTTCATGTGGCAACTTGGATGATATGACCACACGGCCCCTAGCACCGGCATAAGCGGTATTAGATACAGATCTAGAGAGCTATGATGGAAATACTCTGACAACTCGTATACTGGTAATTGGTGAGCTGTTTCGCTGTGACAACTCTGGCTCATACCTGGGCGGCCCCATTTATATACCTGAATATGAGTCAGAAAGATAAATACTGTTATCAGAACGATAATTAGATCACTTTTAATGTGGCGAATTTGTCGGCCTAATTATGGAGGTCCAAAGAGACGAGGGGGATTATCATTTTGTTTTATTATGGACTATATATAGCCCTGATTTGTGAGTATATGAAGGCCTCACTTTAAACACCTTAAAATTCGCCAGGAAGATGGATAATTTTAGAAGATATCTAAACCATCCTTATAGACGCAATCCAAAGAGTTTTGAACCTAACGTACCAGCAAGGTCTTTGTTTTGTGTTATCAATTTATTTCACTGTATTTGAGTTGTTCATTTCTTTTCGCTTTACTTTGATATGAAATTAATCGAAAATATAAAGTACTGTGTTATCAATTCATTTCACTGTATTTTAGTTGTTCATTTCTTTTCGCTTTACTTTGAAATGAAATTAATCGAAAATATAAAGTATTGTTTTCAGTTTTCATTTCTTTTCAATTGAACGTCCTAAATATATTTGATTTAGTTCTATGGTTATTTTTTGTGTTCACTTTGATTTTACCCGCCCCCTCCCAGTATTAAATTATCTATCTTTGTAACTCATTTTCATGTGTTTTAATTTAAGTGGCATCAGTGGTCAGTGATAAAGTTTTAATTTAAGTGGCCTCCGACCCAGTGATAAAGCTGGCGAGCAAAGGATTTCTGGACACAGACTTTATAACGGAGATACACACAGACTTTATATTCCGAATCAATTAAAAAGTCGCCTTGTAGCTCTCAGCTTCCACACACATATGTGGAACACTGAGTTGAGATCGCGGTAACGAAGTGTAGTTCGTGTGGAGTTGCCTCCCCTTAATTGGTGAGTAGAGGTTTACGATGGGGCGCCTTTCATAATTTAATCTTTAGCTATTCCTAACGTACAGTATAATACCAATCAAAAACACAGAAAAACAATTGTACAATTGTCTAAAAATACCTTTAAATAAAATGTCGAATTGCATCCCGGGTATGTGGTGCAGTGGGTCACCTACATGTAGCTGAGTGTATTGGAACGAATACCCGAATGCATGCCATGGTGAACATATCAAATATCATATATTGAGATAACTTACATTCAGGACACTAGCAAACACTATTTTGATAAATATTTCAGACACGGCATTGATATAAATTTAACTAGAATAACTCCGAATTCTTGTTATGAACAAATAGTTTTAAAATCTCACAATTCATTGCTTGTCACTTTTGGAATGGCCCAGAAATCTATCTTACTGGTTAACTCTCATGTGTTTAAAGTGATGCCACCATACCCTGCGAGACAGGCCTAAATGACCCCCTAAACCTCATAACGGGCAATTCTGACATGCCCTCCTTGTTCGTCGATAAGGACGAGACGAATGACAAATCCTTGTTCATCACTTTAGGCGTGGATTAGATAAAGTCAGTGCTTAATTGCCCTAAACACATGCAGTATCGGATGCACGTGAATGAATGAGAAAGTTTACTAGGTAAATGTCAATGAACACGACATATAATTACAACTCCACAGAGTTACAAGTAACAAAATACAAATGGCGGGACAAGGTTTATCGGAGTGTCGCTGGCCGCAGTGCGTTTTGGGATTGAAGAAAGATAAACAAACCGATGAGATGGTCCCCCAGCCTGCAGAAGCATGGGAACATGGGCTGACAGTGGAAGATTTTAGGAATTGGAAGGGCCCTCCAACTGCGCGATTTTTTTTTTTGTCTCAAATGGGTTTGATGCACTCGTCAAAATAAAATATATAAACTCGTTACCCGTCTTTAGTCGCACATAAGGAAAAAAGATCTGTTATTCTGACTGGCAAGGCGGTAAACTTGTGACACGTTTCTAGGTCGCTGAGTGCGTTCCCGCGTCGAGGCTTATAACGGGTCGAACTCGAAAACGCATAGTCAACCTACTTGATTGAATTCACTCGAGTACTAAAGCGGACCCTGTGATTAATTTTAGCCTGGCAGGTGAGTTAGTGCTGACTTTTTTGAAGCTCTTTTTTCCACATCTGACTTCGCTACGCAAACGAAACGGGATTCTGACAGGCAAATCACAGTGCATGTTGAACCTCTTCGAATGTTTGCGATCTTTTGGCATTTTCTTCGAATGAATTTAATGCCCTGCCGTGTTTTTGGGCTTCCCTCTATACGCGAATACCTGTATTTATTTGCACTGTCACCAAAAGACCCACTTTGCCGAAAAAAATCCAGAAAAGGCAGAAAACAGCACCAGTCAGCTATGTTGTCATATATCAAGGTTTTACCATGTGGCTTTGTTTTTCTTTCCTAAGACCCGGATGTGATATGCGCACTTAACACTCCGATAAGGCTTATTGAACGCATGTGATTACTCGTCACTACAAACTTGTATGCGCGCGTACATTATTTAGTTACTGAGGGTAAATTCTCTTTGACCACATCACAAAGGACACAACATTCTCTTTGTTTTTAAGGACAAAATAGGTAGTTGACGGAAATAGAACATTCTCAAAACACTGTCAATAAATGTCCGATGCAAACGCACATTATTAAAGTTCAAGGAGTGCTTTCTTGTGTCCAAAGACAATTGTACAACGAACAAACCGTTTCTCACTGAACTACAACTAGAATAATCAGAATTATCATTAAATGTTAACTATATATGATTATCGGCATTCATGTCATTAGAGTTCGAACCAGGATCACGAAATAGAAAGAAAAGAACAATGAATTACCATACGTAGAGTTCAATTCATGATCAAAGCACAGGCAGAAACCACACTGGCCTATACATCACACAATCTCTGTGACAAACTGGGCTTTGTCTCATTCTGACACTTTGACGCTGACACCGTGCTGGATTTACACTAACATGAGGTTTCCGTGACAAACCGCATCCAGTTGATTCACAGTTTCCAGCGAAATCTAATATCCCGGAACCCCCATCTGGACTGTCACATGTTTTGGATACAGCGACAAGCGTTCTGCATTCCAAGTTTTCCCATCACTTGTTCTGTACGCTGCAGGTCCGATCTTTTTGGTGATCTGGATTGATGCACCGAAACGAATCTGACATTTCTTGACCCGGACAGGTTTTCGCACATGGACTCTGTCACCGACTTCGAAATTTGGTGGGGCAGCGTATACGCTTGCATCTTTTGTTGCTTATTCTTAACACTTTCGTGCACTTTCAAGGATTCTCAGCATCTGCGGAAATAAATTTTGTAGCACCCACAATGCCAAGTCCGGTTTTAATCTGTCGTTCATGGTGAAGGACGGACGGAGCTTCCGACGTTGTTGCGTGAGAGCTCACACGAAACACGCACAAGTATTCACGGACAGAATCTTTCAGAGATTTACCAGCCTTCAAGGCTGATCGGATTGTATCTCCTAGGTTACGATGATACCTTTAAATCGCACCATTTGACTGGAGTTGGTATATGCTGAACTGAGCATGTTCAATATTTCATTCCTTCAGAAAATTCTCGAACTCAAAAGACTGGAACGGTGATCCATGATCAGATACTATCTTGGTGGGGAAATATTCTCTGTAGAAAATAGACTGGAGACGGTGAAGTAATGTTACTGGTGAAACTAACCTTAGGCCATTTAATGAAGTGATCAATCAGTGTAATGGCGTATCTAATCCACAGGAGCGAGCTCAATTGGACCGACGACGATGTCGATTTCAAGTTGTTCCCATGAACCGCTTGAAAACGGGACGGGTTATAGAGGAGCGACTCTGGTGAGTGTAGCATTGTCATTCATTTGGCAGGTAACACATGCTTGAATATCCATTTTGGGTCACTAGTAGATATCACACGGATGTTGCTTTGTGCAGACAATCCCTTGGTGTGACTGCTGTGCCAGGCTAATAAACTGGGCTCAAAGGGAATCTTGAACAACAACTCTATCATTGCGCATGAGAACATCATTGCAAACAAAGTTCTTCTCGGACATTGAAGAACGGAAGATAAGTGGAATCCAAGCACTAATTGGAGGCCAATTTCCTCGGACATATGTATCTTTTCAGCCTTGGTAGTCTCGGTGTTCAAGTCTTGAAGTTGAATACACACTGTTAGAAGGATTGGGTCGAATCGACTCAAAAAATACTAGTCGAATTCGACCCAAAGATATTGGGTACAGACATGACGGACCCAAAGTTGTTGGGTCAAATTGTTTGGGTCGATTTGACCCAAAATCATTGGGTCGGAATTTTTTGGGTCATACCGACCCAATGAATTTGGGTCGTAATGACCTAAAATTATTGGGTCGATTTGACCCATATTCACTGGCCGGCATTTTTTGGGTCGTAATCGACATGGATATTTTGGGTCGCCCTTCGCTGAATTCAAGCAAAAATTGGCGTTTCAAGGAGGGCAAAATGTGATGCTCGGCCTGGAGATGTATGGCTCTGCATTTAATGAGCGAATTGATTCAACGCTAATAGACTATCCACCATACTACTTTGTACTAGGGTCGAATCACAAGACTGCTAAATGACAAGAAAAAGACTTCAAATTTTAATACACATGTGAAAATATATTTTCAATAAGTAAAGCACTGATTCATCTTAATTTAAGGATACCTCATGGATGTCATCACATTTTCACATGTATTATACATGTATACATATAAAATAGCTCAAAGATGCATACAACAAAATCACAGACTTCACCAAAGAGGCCATAAAGGTACATCTATAAAATTATATCCACTAATTCATGGTGTGAGAAAACGTGTAAAACAGTGATGGCTCTCAGTGTGTCCAGAACTCTCCAGTTCATCACAAAGATATAAAAAACAAATTACGGCACAAATCAAACAGTGATGGTTCAGTCTGTCCACAACTTGTCAGTTAAGGGGGTGACATATGTTCAGCTACCTTTTTTCATAGAATCACAGGTGATCTGATTACTAAATAGGCGATACAGTTGGTGGCCAATATCATATACCAAAATGTTCTCCAATTATCACACTTCTTCACAGCAAGCACAATTCGAATGAAGAATCACAGTTCATGTACGGTACTTGTAAAATCACAATTGGAATGTGTTGTTGCACAAATTCATGGAGTTAATCACAGTGCTCCAGAAATTACCAAAAAAAATCTTGTTTCTCAATGACTTTATGCGAAATAAAAATATCACTGGGTTGATACACAAATCCAGGAACGAAAAAGACCATTGCTCATGCAATTTCATATGTAGTATAACTACACATCACAGTGGGGAAAGCTCCATCCATATTCATTTGAATTGCAAAGCAGCATGTGCCCCTTATTCTCAACTGTCAATGCCCAACTTCCTCAAATATTCTCGGACATGGATTTGAGGTCGCCTCATAGGTAATCCCAGACAACTCAGTTGGAATAACTCCAAGACTGCTGACACATGTGTGGCGTACTGGACATTCAGTACAAATTAGTATGCCAGTAGGACATACAGGGCTTTGGAGATGCTCGAACAGGCAATCACTGGCACTTAGTCGACATAGACCAGGATCTTGGAGATGTCGTTGGCCGTCACAAATACCATGATGAACGCCACGGATGGTGCCGATCAGCAATGGGATCTTGAATCTCCTCTGTGGTGGTGTTTGTTCCGCAACCGTCCACTAGATATCGGTGGGCATCCCCATCTTTCTTGGATGTGGTTGGAAGAAGATACACCAGGTCTGTCAAAGCTCCGATCAGGTTCACGTCTAAAACATATGAATACTCAAAATATAACCTTTGTAAAACAAGTAGCGGTACATTTTTGAAAAATTTTACGGCAATATTATAACGCTTCAAAACACATTGACAGTGACACAATACAAGTACATGTAACATGTTCACACAAGGATATGTACAAAATAACTAGCCAGACCTTCATCTACATGTACTACAGAAGTGTGGAGACTGAAATGTTGTGTTAACAGAGAGTGTGTACAATAACACACTAGAAAATTGATATTAATGAAAACCTGAGGGTTCAAGTCCCCCGACGTTGGAGGAGGGAGGGAGTGAATTTGGCTTAATGTCACACTCAAGTTTGTTTCACTCATATGGTGACAGTCAGTTTGGTTGGTGGAGGAAGCCGGAGAGAACCACCGCCCTTCGGCAAGTAATTGACAAACTTTCACACATGGACCAGCTGGGCTCGAACCCGTGCCGGTTCAGCGGTGTGAGGCTAGCGGTCACCAGCGAAGCACCTTAGACCACTTGGCCACCGAGGCCCCCCCCCCTACGTTGGAACAATTGATTTGACTTGGAACCGTAACTTTCGGTACCCGGCATGCGGAGCAAACCCAAGTGAGATCCAGAGGCAAGGTACCCACAATTATCGAATTTGTCCTAATCCGGTCAGGATTCCAGAAAATATTGTATGACAACAAAATTTTATCTTGGCCCGCAGGTGGCGCCACATATAGACAGGTCAGCATGAAAAACAATTCCAAGTGAGATCTTGCGGCAAAGTACCCACACACACAATTTAAAAAGAATCTGTTCAGTTTTTCGAAAGTTATTGTCTGGAAACAAAATTGGCCCCCAGGTGGCGCCACCTATATGCGGATCAGCGTGATCTTGGGGCAAGGTACCCACATACCAAATTTGAAAAGAATCCGTTTAGTTTTCCAGAAGTTATTGTCCGGTTTCCGGACACGGACGGACGGACCCCAATACTATAGTCCCCCTTTAGCCCTACGGGCGTCAGGGGACAACCATACTGTTAGTGATACAATAAAATTGATTAGTTAACCTACCCATGTTGAAATTGAGATCGGTGTTCAACTATGGAATCGTGGCCACCAGTTTGACCAAGGGATGGCTTCTTGGATAGGAAATTGCCTTTGTACGTGTTTCGTCTATAAGCTGAACAAGAATGGACTCCAGTTTGGAGCTGAATGTCATGTAGCCAGCCACATCTGGGGTGAAAGTGAGTGAAAATTCATTCAGCATCTGAAATGAGAAAATATCAATGTTAAGTAAAGCCTTACACCAAAATACAGGCTATTCAATGTGGTGTGGTAATTGTGATCAAATATAAATATGCTAAAAACAACCATTATATGCATCATTAAATCCTTGGCTTTAAGGAAGTAACAATAATTGGCATACACACACATGATAAAATTGAGCATGTAATCAATGTAAATAAGCCGGCCTGCCACGGTATCAAAATTGGACCGTCCCATAAAAAATTAACAATAATGAACCATACAATGACAATAATATAACGAGCTGCCCTGACATGTGTAAAATAAACAGTTTATATTATTATGTTATTAACCAAGTGTTTTCATATTGGCCTTGTTATAGGTCCGAGGCCTGCCGTATTGGCCCGAGGCCGCAGGCCGAGGGCCAATACGGCTGACCGAGGACCTATAACCAGGCCAATATGAAAACACTTGGTTAATGACATTTTTATTAATTAACTCACCTACAATTTTTTTATCGATTATAATACATGCATCAAGGAATATTTTAGTACAGCAACTCCCTGTATTTCTTCCTTCACAATAGGCCTATTTCCTACGATTATTATTATGTGCTTTTTGAAGTGCCATTATCGCCCCCTCATTATCGTCGGAAAGTCGACCCCCTCTACACTAACGCTATCGGAAACGACGGTGACAATCGGGACGGTGAATAGGCCGATCATCTTCAACCTGGGCGTGGGTCTTCAACGTATGAAACGAAGTCAAAACGATACAAGCAGATGAAATACTAATTTTATTTGATAAGAACTGTGCAGTAAAATACAACCTTATAATCTGGCGTAAATTGTCCAAATCCAGTCCCGATTTGAAGATCGAAGACGTATCATGCTATCATGGCTATGGAGACCCTAGTTTTCAACATCATTTTACAGGTGTTTCGACCGCATAATTTCTATCGGTTCTATCCATATGTGAATAACTCTTCTAGCTGCAAGTCTGACATCTTTCTGTTGTAAAATATCACTGTAGTTATCGCTTCGTTCATCAGTGCACTGCTGTAAGTGTTGGATTGCTGTTTTGACGTCTGCTTGTACTTAGCACGTCGATTTCGCGCTCGCGTCACTATAGTCTATTTCAGCATGACTCACCTCACTTGATTACAAGAATTGTGTATCGACACGTGTAGCTCTATCGAAAATTATCACATAAGCCATTGAATATCCGTTCAAAGTCAGAGAATCAGTGACATCATTCGGAGAAGATCGCGAATCGAGGATCATTCATCCTCAGCGTCGCCATGTTGAAAGTCATATTGGCCCAGCCCATATTGGCCCTGTTTTCCCGTATTGGACCTGCTTTTCCGTATTGGCCCGCCTTCCTCATATTGGCCCGGTTTGGGGTCATATCAAGCAGGCCGATTTCTTTGTATTGGATTCATATCATTGATAGTTGATTAATAATACACATGTCAGAGCAGCTGGTCATAATAAACACACAAATATAAAAATAAAGGTGTAAATAACTACATGGTATGCTCTTGCAACAGCAAAATTGCCTGTAGATAATAAATATATATTATAATGAGATCCACAATAATTCTTATGCATAAATCACATAATCAATAAGCCGGCCTAGCTCCCGTTTGACCTTTTTGCTAGTATTATTTAGACAGTTTTGCACAGTTTTGAGCAAGTTAGAGGAAATTGACGATCCTGGGCATTATGCATGAGTCAAACGAAGTCCCCACCCCCCAACCTATTCATAGCGTCTCCCTTCCTTCACCGCTATGCCGACGACAAATACATTTCCCTGGTGGTAACTCGAACATCTCCATGGCGCACTTATTATTATCTTTGCGCCCTATTGGACCTTCATTAACTTGAGAAAAAGGGCCGCCATGAATAAAAATACCATAATCGATGTTGTGATCATCATCCCCTGTATGCACGGGGTCTATGATGACGGAAATGTCCATCTTCTTGACCCTCGATTTCAGGTGATTTTGAGGCTCCATAGGGATAATTTTAACGTCTGTAATTAATTTTTGACCGACGAATGGCCATTTAGTCTGCCATTTCTGTATTTTTATTCATGGCGGCCCATTTTCTCAAGTTAATGAATGTCCACTAGGGCGCAAAGGTAATAATAAGTGCGCCATGGAGATGTTCGATTTACCACCAGGGAAATGTATTTGTTGTCGGCATAGCGGTGAGGGAAGGGAGACGCTATGAATCTTAGCTACCCCCAACCTCGGGCACACTGTAGACATCTGGACACTGCAGACAACTTCGACATCATTGTGTTCCTCTGTAGTAGTAGGAAGAGCCACTTTGGATAATGTGTCAGCTAATTTGTTTTCTCAACAACGGCGGTTTTCGATCATATAGTTGTTTTGAAGCAGACGAGCATTCCATCTTGCAATACGCATTGGTTGCTGCCGAGGATAGTAGGGTAACAATGGCTTGGTTATCACAATCAAAGCGTGACTGAGATTCATCATTCTTTAGATGACGATTTTACAGCGAATACTATGGATTAAGAATACTGATCAGCCATACGGATTTGATATTTTTGGAACATCATGATGTCTTGCCGGCATCATTGAAAACTGTTGACCGTTTCTCTCTTGCAGGAAACAAGCCTATGTTTATGTATACTATGATTGTCTTTTTGAATGTGGTGCTAATACTGTTATATGGAATATGGAATAGGTCTTTGGATAATGGACGCGGATATTCTCTAATGGACGACGGCTGAATTATGAATGACGGACCAGACGCTTGTAACCAATTGACAGCAGGAAAAGTCGTCCCCATAGGTAAGTATGCCATCGTTCACTTGCCCAGACACATGCGAGCGCTTCTGTTTCTCCCACTGAGTACTTCCGTTCTTGTTCACTGAGGGTTCGAGATGCGCAGGAGACTGTATACTCCACACCATCTTTCATTTGACTGAGGACAGAATCTAGTCCATAACCAAACTCATTCGTAATGACACGTGTTTCAAACTCTGGGTCGAACATAGCAAGTGCATCACTGTCAAGGATCAAGCTTTTTACTTTCTCGAAACTGTCGTTGGCAGCTGATGTCCAATCGAATTTCACGTCTTTGCGGAGCAAGGAACGCATCGATTCAACATTATATTAGTACTGGACACAAGATCTCAAGGATGTATCGTCGTATGGTGTTGGAGCACTTCTGATGGCTTGTAGGTGTGAAGAATTGGGCTGAATGCCATCGTTTGACACTTTGTGACCCAACACTTGCAGGAATGGCACGCTGAACTGGCATTTGTTGTTGAGACGTAGGTTGCACCCTTCAAGTGTTGTAGGGTTGCACGGACACGCTGGTCATGCTGAAATTGGGTTTATCCATGGATATATAAATTTAGCACAAAGCACCGTCAAGACCATTTTCCAAAATAATTTAATCCAAAATAAACTCGACGAAATCATTACAAACACTTCTGAGTTATGAAAGCGGTGAGATCCCGACTCTCAGGGAACATTTCCATCTGATGGTAGACTGATTATAAGTCGAAACATGAGAAACATTTGGACGTAGCAAGTTCATCCAGAATTTCTTCGATGTTGGGAAGGGAAAACTGATGAACCACAATTGCCCTGTTTGGCTGCCATAGAGTTCAGTTCACTGGGTAAATGTCAATGAACGCAACATATAATTCCAACTCTAAACTTACAGCTCGAGACAAAATACAAATGGCAGGACTGAACGCATGTGGTCACTCGTCACTACAACCTTGTATGCGCACGTATGTTAGTCACTAAGAGTAATTTTCTTTTGATCACACAGGACATAACAACACAAAAATCCGACGATTAGAGAAGAAGCACATCAAGACCTCCAATCAGCTCACATTCCTAGTGAAATGCCGAGACCTGGTTATTATTCCCACAGACCTCCGCCTAAAACCACCCGTCCAGGCAGCTGCGCGGAAGGTCCTTTACCAGGCTCCAAAACGCCTTGTTGTTGAAAGAATGAAATATAACAGGGACGTTAAGGCCATAACACTGAGAAAGATCATCAACGGAGACTCGTAGCCACCGGACATTCTTAGCCTCCACACCGGCACCAATACCAACAAACCAACTAACAAAACAATACTTAACCTCAGCGAGAAAACCTCACCAAATACCAATAATCCTTACTGGGCAAGGGACTAAAGTTCATTCCCTCTCCTCTACCCAAGAACAACGGCGACTTCATAACCAACATAGTTCACTTGCCCAGTGAAGTGAAGTGATTTATCACCAGGGGAGAAATCGACTACCTACGCCACCAGATTGTTGACATTCTACAAAAGACCCTCCCCCCCCCCGCACAAAGAGTCAATCTCACGAAAGGAGAGCGCCTAGTAACCAGGGGAATTAAATCTGGCAAACCATCATAA
The DNA here is from genome assembly GCA_036873755.1 of Hanleya hanleyi. NCBI lineage: Eukaryota > Metazoa > Mollusca > Polyplacophora > Lepidopleurida > Hanleyidae > Hanleya > Hanleya hanleyi. Next base: position 17,774 of record JAVTVY010027594.1, read on the forward strand.
TAGTTCCTGTGGACAAGGGTTAGTCTACAGCTATTATGGACAGAACCAAGTAGCAGGAGATGCTGGGAGATGTCTCAACATACAAAGCCCTAAATATAGACCCGACCTCCGACCTCCATCCACCAAGTCCTAGTTGAACATCTAAAAGACAACAAAGATATAGACCTAGCCTTGTACAAACAATTTGTGATATCCCTCCCCCAGACCCCGCATGCACGTGCCAGTCAAGATTCACAATGACCCCAACAGAGTTGGGTTGTTGATCTGCAGTAGGTTACTGTTCATTACAGCGTGGCCCAGCACATTACCCCAGCTGCTAGATTCACTGGTGAAGACTGCCAACTCATCTATTACAGGTTCGACTGATTTTTGTATCATTCAGTGATTCATTCAGTATCGCTACTGAATAGGTAGTCTATTCACTCCCGAATAAGATGTCATATCTTACCATTGTTATTGTAAATACACATGTATGCATGCTCTTCTCATTTATGTTCATTGTAAATACTAGCATTTAATATTTATTAACAGCCTGCCACACTTCGAAATAACATGACATATGTGACCGTTATTACTGTGAATATGCACGCGCTTATTTCTTGTAAATGTTAGCATTTACTATCTATTATTATTATACCTCATACCAGATTTGTTCATCCTGATTGGTTGGAACTCGGTCACATGACGTTCTGTAATTTGTGATAGCGCACGGTCTCGATGCGATAGGGCACGGTCTCTTGGCAACAGCGCACGGTCTCGTGGCGATAGCGCGCTGTCTCTGTAATTGCCCACGTATATCTAGTAGGACAACATTTATTCAAACAAAATGTGGACCATTTTACCCGTAAATGCTTTTGGGATGAGGGAATTTTGTTCAGCTCAAACAGCCGATGAGCCGAATTAAAGCGCACTTTGAGCAACAGCATGCACATTTCACGCCATGTGTTCGTTCAGTCGCTGGATGAAAGAGATGACGTTATAGATTGCTGGTTGCATTCTGATGGATGGTGCTGTGCCACACAAACTTACTGAATTCAACGTCTGTCTCATACATAATATCCCCGATACACCGCATATCTACTAGGTTATTGGAGAGAAATCGGTTTGTAGCATAAGTTATTATGTGCGTGTGTGTTTTGATGTGTTGGATTGCTAAGTTGTTAACTTGAATACTTAGAATTTTATTTGATCGTCGCTATATAGCTGAAATATCGCTGAACGCGACATTAAACCATAATTCTCTCTCTCTCTCAATAGTTCTATTCGACTGACTACGCTGACAATCTGTCCAGATTCTTGTCTTGGTTAGAACTGTAGATTAAGGGCTGCTACTGATTTCGCTGCGCATCAACTCAATGTTTTATTTAAATTTCAGGATACATTTCTTAGTTCATTCAAGATCATTTCAAACGCGATATTTTAGAATCTAAATTGCATGGAGAGAGAGAGAGAAATATAAAAAGAAGAAAAAAGAATCACCTATGTATAAGTTCGTCCAAAAAAAGTGGAAGAGCCATGCGCGTCGTCAGGATTTTTAGCCCACCATCACCAGATCACTTTTCGTCCGTCGTCCGTCCGTCCGTCCGTCTGTAAACAATTCTTGTTATCGCGATTTCTCAGGAACTACGCGTGGATCTTTCTCAAATTCCCCTTGGGGTCTAGTTGTGCAAGATACCTTTTCTGGTCCGATTCGAAAATCCATTATGGCCACAAGGCGGTCATCTTGGATTTCCCCATGAAACTTTGTTATCGTGATTTCTCTGGAACTACTACATGGATCTATCTCAAATTGGATACACAGGTTCCCCTTGGGGTCTAGTTGTGCAAGATATCTTTTCTGGTCCGATTCGAAAAACCAATATGGCCACCAGGCAGCAATCTTGGATTTCCCCACAAAAATTTGTTATCGTGATTTCTCGGGAAGTAGTGCATGGATCTTTCTGAAATTTGGTTAACATGTTCCCCTTGGGGTCTAGTTGTGCAAGATACCTTTTGCGGTCACATTCGAAAATCAAATATGGCCACCAGGCGGCCATCTTAGATTTCCCCATGAAACTGTGTTATCGTGATTTCGCAGGAAGTACTGCATGGATCTTTCTCAAATTTGGTTCCTCTTGTGGTTCAGTTGTGCAAGATACCATTTTGTTCCTATTCGAAAATCCAATATGGCCACCAGGCGGCCATTTTGAATTTCGTCATGAAATTTTGTTATCGAGAATTCTCAGGAACTACTGCATGGATCTTTGTCAAATTTGGTACACAGGTTCCACTTGTGGTCTAGTTGCGCAAAGTATCTTTTCTGGTCCGAATCCAAAGTCCAATATGGCCACCAGGCGGCCATCTTGGATTACCCCCATGAAACTTTGTCATCATGATTTCTCAAGAATTACTGCATGGATCTTTCTCAAATTTGGTACACAGGTTTCCCTTGAGGTCTAGTTGTGCAAGATACCTTTTTAGTCAATTTCGAAAGTCCAATATGGCCACCCGGCGGCCATCTTTGATTTCCCCATGAAACTTTGTTATCGTGATTTCTCAGGAAGTGCTCCATGGATCTTTCTCAAATTTGGTACATAGGTGGTTCCCCTTGTGGCCCAGCTGTACAAGGTACATTCTGGTCCGATTCGAAAATCCAACCTGGCCGCCAGATGGCCATCTTTAATTCCCCCTTGAAACATTGTTATCGTGAATTCTCAGGAACCACTTCGTGGATCTTTCTGAAATTTGGTTCACAGGTCCCTCATGTGGCCTAGTTGTGCAAGATACCTTTTTGGTCCGATTCGAAAACCCTAGTTACGCTTCAAATTAATACAATATTCCTGAGTTGCGACGTTGCATCACAAGAGTCGGCGGATCAAACATTGGGGCATATTCTATATGCCCCACCTATATGGAGGTATGAATATTCATACCTTCACCTTCTATATCAAGGAGTTCAAATGATTCAAATTAAAATGTATTTCTTCAAGTTTTTGATCAGTTTACTTTAGTCCATGCAGTTGCAAGTGAACTGCCCCACCATTTCGGGACGTCACTCTTGTGACACAACGTCACAACTCGACAATTGTAGACTGCTGCGTGTTTCGATCCAAGGGAGATAATCAGGATTCAGACACTTTCAAATTTTCAACATTACGGACTGGATCCCTTCAGTATCAAGTTTGTACCATCTGACTATTTTCGAGCATGGTATCCTAACCCGTTCATCGATCTACCTCTGGGTTTGGCTTTATATATGATGGGTGTATATATTTAGACAGGGAATGATCGGTGAAAGGGTTAAAATAGATACCTCAAACTAACCCAGTAAACAGAACAGAATTAGCATTCGTTCCTAATTAAAAAGTCTTAAGCATGTTTCATAGCTCACGCCAAAGTGTCAAAGAGATTGTCTTCGCTTCCAGTACCCAAGGATGACACGTGCAAAAAAAAAGTACTACAAAACGAAGACGAAGGATCCTCCGGACATTCTCTCTCAGAGTAACGTTGCTCATTACAAGCGTCTAGTCCGTCATTCATAATCCAGCCGTCGTCCATTAGAGAATATCCGCGTCCATAATCCAAAGACCTATTCCATTTTCCACATAACAGTATTAGCACTAAGACAATCATAGTGTACATAAACATAGGCTTGTTTCCTGCAAGAGAGAAGCGGTCAACAGTTTTCAATGATGCCGGCAAGACATCATGATGTTCCAAAATATCAAATCCGTATCGCTGATCAGTACTCTTAATCCATAATATTCGTTATAGAGTCGTCATCTAAAAATGATGTACCTCAGTCACGCTTTGATTGTGACTGTTCATATGAGTACCATGAGGATCTTGAAGTACATGGGTTCATACGGCCCCTAGCCCCGGGTTAAGCGGAATTAGACACAAGTTACGAAACTTAGCGCCATAGATCTTGCACGCTACGTTCGTATTTTGCTATCAGCATGCGATATGTATCGCCAAATTTGAGAAACTTTGAGTGTAGGCGCTTGGTGGAATAGCCCTGTTTTTTAAGTTTCTGCACCAATGTTTTGTGACGTTGATTAAAATCGTCACATTTAACACAGGATCTAGCAAATGCTACTAAGCACACTTGTACTATAACAACCGACATCAAGTACACTTTTTAGAAATCTTGAAACTCCTGAAATTTAGAAAAATAATATCTTGTTGATTTCCAGTGTCCCTTTTTCGATCTTTTTTTGCTCAAATTCAAAATTCTGCAAACAAAATTACAAATCAATCGTTTGTTCTTAGTAACAATGGACAAAAAAGCTCCTCTTGTTATTAGCTTACAATTATCGGCCAACGGTGGGCGCCATGATCCTTCAGGATCTCTCGTTCGAGATGAAATCGTTTCCTATGCTGTTATGTCCAATATAGGAATATAACATGCAGTTGGGCGTTGAGAAGTACTCCTTTGTGTATGTGTGCGCGCGCGTGTGTGTGTATGTGTGCGCGCACAGACGTGGTCTTGTAAGGTCGTTTGTGGGCATGGGGTGGACTTATCACGACCATTGTCCTTGTTAGGTCCTTGTTGCCTCGGAAATTGTCTTATTTTTTATTTTTGAAACATTTCCCTTCTTTTTTGTTCCGACCTGATAAGGAAATGCACAAACACATTCGAGGCACGTCTTGGTTTTTCAGTTACGGTGTTTTGTATCGGGCAGCACATTGATGAGGTCTGCCCCTGAACTGGAATATGTAACAACAAGCTTTCCGTCGCTTGGATTGGTTGAATTGCATATTGATCGATTGGGCACGCTCTGATGGTATCGGCCGAGTGGTGGCGAATGCTGGTACCGAAAGCTTGTGCGCAAGAGAAGCTTCAAAAGTAATGTCTTTGCAACCTCAATCGGACTTTGTTATATTAAACAGCCCTATTGATCAAATTTGGTTTACTTTTACAAGATCAGTTGTGTTGCCTGACAACCGTAGACAGATTTCACAGCCTGCAGTTAAGTGTAGATGTTGTTGTTGTAACATACTTATCGCTTTCTTCCACAGGACCTCGTCTCAATGAAATCAATAAAACAGTGCTGATTAAACGATCTCGTATTAATGAAACAATGCTGAATAATCAACGCTGTTTTTCCTACCACACGCTACCATATACAGTATCCAAATCAGTACATTCAAAGTGGCTGTCAAGATGTCCAAATGAGTGAAATAACCCTGTTCGAGTGAGACATAATTTTAACAAAACCCCTCTCCCACCAATCATTACAACAATAAAACATTTGTCTGGCTCAGAAATCGAAAACATGGCAAAATTACATTACTCTCTGTTCCAGATGACCTTGATTGGGGAAAATACCTTGATCGAGGTAGGGCTTAAATTACAACGCATATAAGGGAAGTGAAAAGAGGTGCCGACATACTGACAGAGCCACATGACTTCACAGTATAGCTCATGTCATTTTTACCCCTCGGGCAAATTTTGCCCGAAGGGTATTGTCCTCGTCAGCGTCGTCTGTCAGTCCGTCTGTATGTCTGTCCGTCAGTGTACACGATATCTCAAAAACGGTTATAGCCAGGTATTGTAAATTCATACCACGTATGCATATGGTGAAGGGTCAGAAGCCTATTGAAAATGACCGACCTTGACCTTTGTTTCAAGGTCAAATTGCAGTTTTAATGTAGACTTGATACCACTAGCACCATATGTCTTACAGTATTATAGCTAGCTCTTAATTTTAGTTCATTGATGTATCTGGTAGTTGACCAGTAGCCTATAAGTTGAATCCGCCACTCGCACATTATCATTGTCACAGACCTTATGCAGTTAGTAAAGCTGGATTGCCTGAGTACTGATTTGTTTCTGCAATCAATGTTTAACCCTACCTGGCCGGGGGGGCTCATATTTCTCATTTCCCACATCAATAACACAAATTTAAAAAAACTCAATTAAAGTTGCCTCAATGTTTCACTGAATTGGGCAACTAGTTCTATCAGCATTTACAAATTCAGATCACTCAGCAAAGATTATTATATTTTTTTAATCTAACCTGATTGCATTGGCGAGCTTATTTGTCTGCTCAGGGACAAAGTTCTACCAGAAGGAAATAATGGCTGAATAAGGATAGATTATACATGTACATTAGTATATTTATTTGTAAGTTCTACTTCAAACATTAAAAAAATGTTCAATTGGTGGGAGATGTCATGTACATACATGAATCCAGGAACTTATATTCATCGTTGACATATACCAAGCCATTTTCCATGTAGGTAAATATGTTGAAGCCATTAAATTAAAATCTGATCAGATGAGTACAACATATATTGGTACATGTACATGTGTCCATCGAGCACATAATTGGCATGTAAGCAATGACTGATAGCCGAGGGATATTGGAGCCCAATGGGCTATTTCTTTATGGATCAGCAAGTGCATATGTCAGATCTCTGTTTGACCAACCACCACTAGAGAGCGGTAATGTTCCGCTTTGCCGAATGGACAAATTAAATCAGCAAACTCGTGAAGTTTATTATTATCCATAGCATCCCACAAAGATTGAAACAGCTTTCTCACATAAACAAAAAATCGCTATATCGGATTCCAACAGGATCAACCTCATTATCTATGGCTGCCTAAGCCATTTTATCAGCTTCAGTATTAAACTTGATGCCAACGCGACTAGGCAACCAACAAAACACAATATCCATCTGCTGATCGAATCTACAGCCATATAATTGTAGAATATTCAAGATGGTGGGATGGGTTAAAGTTTCACTTTTAATCGCTTGAAAGCATGACAGTGAATCTGAGAATATAACATATTCTTTCTTTCTTTTCAGTGTAGCCATTACCTTCAAAGGCCGACAATATGGCTTTTGCTTGCAGGGAATATCGAACTATTACCGGGTAGTCGACAGGTTTTAGTTTTGGAACTAAAGATAGTAGCACATGTTAATCTCTCGCCATCTTTAGAGCCATCTGTATAAATAGCCTGATGCGATTTATATCTTTCTCTCAGTAGACCCAATTCGTTGTGTATACACGAGCTGGCTAATCTCTGCCTTTTTATATTTCGCGATGTAATATCTACTTCTGGTTTGTCTAACAGCCATATTGGAATTGGCAAGAGCTTGTTAGGTAAAATTTGACTAAGCTTAATACCAGCTGCTACAATGTATGGTTCACTGGATTTGAAGGAAACTACAGATAACCCTACAGGCACATCGTATTTAGACCTATATCTCTATAAAAATGAAGCGGGCCTTCTCTCTCGTCGACTGTATGACAAAAGAGATGATTACAATTACGACATCGTAAACTATCCCTTTCTGGACAGCAATATTCCAGTGGGACCTGCATATGGCTTATACAATTGTAATGTTCTCTCAATATTGTGTATACTTTTTCCACTGCACGAAATGTTGAAATTGTCTACAAAGGGTGAACCATCAATTGATTTTTCAAAACTGCAGCTACATGTAAGCTGTTGATGTTGATATTAAATAGAGTAGTGGACAAAATACTGCCCTGTCAGACATGGTTGTATCTAACCGAACTTGGAAGTGTCAATCATTCAAAAAGTTTGATATAAAACGGATAAACGGCCCTTTAATCCCATATTATGACGATCTTTTACAATCCCGTTTTTCCATGTAGTATCACAGGCTTTTTCTAAGTAAAAAAAAGATACAAGATAATTTTATGTTCATTCTTGGAGAAAGCAATCTTGACATAGGAATCAAATCTGACTAAATGATCAATGGCACTTCTATTTTTACGGAAACCAACTTGAATATCAGCAAGTTTCCTTTCAGTTTCCAGGTACCAAACAAGGCGATCATTTATCATGGGCTCCATTGTTTTACAAACACAGCTAGTCAGTGAAATCAGACGATAATTACCAGGGTTTGTATGGTTAGGACCAGGCCGTGGTACTGGTATAACGATGGCATTATGCCATTACGGTGGAAAGTCTTCTGTCATCCAAAGGCTGTTGAATATGCGTAATAGAATTTCCAGAGAAGATTGGTCTAGATTTTTGAAGAGTTGATGAATATTAACAGGGCCTGCAGCTTTCACGAGCCTGAGAGAAGCATCATGTTTCTCAATTGTAAATAAAGCGTTATAGCGTTCGCGGTTGCCGGAGGGAAATTTAATGTTATTGTTCTCCCCCCGTTTTGTGAAAATTCAGGTACATAATTGTCTGACGAAGAGTTTTTGGCAATTGTTTTGCCCAAGTTATTTGCAATTTCTACTCCCTGGTTTCCATAGTTGAGACGACGAGCGCTTGACTCGGAGCTTTTCCCTTTTATTTTTTCGATTATATTCCAAACTTTTCTTATAGTAGTATGTGTATTGATCTTAGAAACATAATTTTTTCTAGGAATCATGTTTGTTCTGTTTCATGGTTCTACGAGCTTTAGCTCCAGTAACGCTGAGATCTATCAAATTTTCAGAATTAGGATGAAGGCGGACACACCGTTCAGCTTTCTTGCTACATTTTGGTGCTTCTTTGCAGTCATCATTAAACCATGTTTTTTTAACATGTGCAACTCCTGAAGATGTGGGTATGGTTTGTTTAGAAATTTCGATCAGCATATCTGAGAATAACTGCATAGAATATGGAACATCAATGAAAGAGACTGCTTGTAGTTTTTGTGAACAAAGCTTTTCAAATTATAGCCAATTTGCGTTCTTAAAATTATACCTTGTTGAAGAGGGGTCATCAGCTGGATGAACACCTTTTAAAATAGTGGCACAGTGATCACGTCCACAAAGATCATCATGAAAGACCAAGTAAATATGGTAATATGAAGGTCGCAAAAATGAGATATTTAATGCTGAATAGGTTCCATGAGCTGAGGGCAAGTACGTATAAAACCACCATTAAAAATACACAAATAATTATCTGATATAAACTTTTGAGGATTTTTAACTTTACAATTTTCTTCATCCCAGAGGATATTACGACCGTTACAATCACCCATCAATAAACAAGGTTTCGGGAGCTGATCGGAAAGATTCTGAAGTTCACTAAGATGGAGACTACCAGAAGGAGGTATGTACATTGTGAATAATCTGAAAACAGAATTCAAGGTAATATGAGCTGCTACAGCCACCAAATCAACAGGACTGTGTAAAACACCAATTTTGGTCAATATTGAAGAGCCACGTGTAGCTTTTCCATGTTCTTCTAAAGCGTAGGAATGATAAGGTGTGTATTATAGAAATTTAAATTTATCTGCTTTCTCACTGAGACAAAAAGCTGACGGTTCATAATCTTGAGGTCAAGACTTGAAGTTCATTTAACCCTGGGGGGAAGGGGGAGGGCACTATCCACCCCCCCCCCCCGTTGTTGTCTTTTTTTTGCTCTTATCTCCGGAACAACAAAAAGTTTGAATGGGTAAATTCAAAATGGCGGCCGTGTGGGGTACCAGAAAAGTGATGTTTTCATCATATTTCTTCAAAAGTTTTGCTTCTCTGAAAGGAAAAGTGGGTACACCCTATTTTATTTCATATCAGATTACTGTTTACTAATTTATCTTGCGGTTTTTGCGAAGAAAAATCAAAAACAAAAGATTGGAAAATTCTGACCGAAAAATCGTCCAAAAATGCTCTTTTTGAATATGACGTCACAGCGACGTCATCATAGCGGCCATCTTGGATTTTTTTACATTTTCTTGTAGAGCTTGACCCAAAGATATAAGGTGGTAGCCCTCTAGCCTTAGCGATAGCGAAAATATATAGGACGGGGGCACTACTCGACCCGCTCGCTCCCTCTCAGGCTGCGGCACGCCCCAAATCACCCAGGCCAGATAGGGTTAAATTTGGCCAAACTCTTCTGCAAGTCCACTGAATGATGGTTGGTGACATACATGACATACAAAACTGCCCAAACCAAGATATAGAAAGTTAACTCAACCATTATGTACTATTATTTTGGGTAATTCTTTCGAACTTCCTTTTCATTTTTCTTTTCTACTCTCTCCTCTTTTGTTACCTTTTCTGTCTTGATCTCTTTTGTGTCACAACAAGACTTTTGACCTTTGGTTCATAGGAGTCTCGCCTTTGAAGGGACGGTCATTACACTTACTAAACTCATCATCAGAGAGCATAGGTGAATCGCTGGTAGGAGTGAAAGAAGCATCGTCTATAGCAAGCTTCTTGTTGGTTTCAACAGCTAAGGTTTTCTCCTTCCCTTTTGTGGATTCGGGGTAGATATTTTACTACGAGGCTTGATTACTCCCGTCATCAGTGAATTATTTTATTATTTTTTCACTTGGTGTAAAGTTCAAATCTACATCAGGGAGAATACGATTAACGTATGGGTCATCATATTGCATAACTGTATCCTAATTGGATACATGACTAGCATCTGTCGAGTCTGTATTGACTGTCTGGGCCGGAGTCGATGCCGGTGCTAGGGGCCGTGTGGTCATATCATCCAAGTTGCCACATGAACAGGTACAATAAAAGCGTACCTGAGATACAACACATATCACGAATCGTTAGATTCTTGGTATGTGCTTTAGAATAGGTTTACCAGAAGACTATTCTGTGAAGTCATGTGACGCAGTCAGTATGTCGGCACCTCTTCCCACTTCCCTTATATGTGTTGTAATCAACACTTTCAGCATGATCAGAATCGGACTTCTGATCATTTGGCATAGTATTTACACTTTCATTATCAGTTTCACTGTCAATGTCTTATATCATTATATTCTGAACCGCACTTTTCTTCAATCTCAGCAAGGAGAGGAGCGAAGCGGTTTGATGCTTTCACGTTTCCTTTTGTGGAGTGTGTTCTTATGACTAATTAGGTATTTCCAGTACAAATGGAAAGACCTATTGATATTCTTCGGATTGTTATTATTATTATACTGTCCAAATTTGTCAGCGGCCTGGCGTCTTTAGGGTTTGTTGTACACGTCTAAGATTTGTTACAGGTCAACATATGTGTCTGAAGTTTTGCATAACGGTCTTTGTTTTTGACCTTGACCTTGACCTTTTTAGGTTTAGGCTTTTTAAGGGAAAATTCATTTTGCGATTATTGACCAAACGTTTAAGGGGACACAGCTGGAATTTAGAATGCAAAAGTTTGAAGATTTACCCAACAAAATAAGCGAATAAAATAAGTAGGTTAGAGAAGCAGTTTTCGAGTTCTTTCCCCTGGTGCTGTTTTCCTTGTTAGCGGTGTACAGTCAAAAATAAAGAACATATCTGAAAGAAAGTTACTGGTTGGTAAGCCTTGCATATGGCCATGCTGTAGTTATATTTTTGAATTATTACGTAAGAAGAAAAAGTAGTTATCTCCCCTTTAATGTTTTTAAAAATCCGTTATTTTATAAGGAAATCAGCCACGACATTGATTCTTCTACTATTAATGAACACTTTAATCTCCATGAACGTCTCTATATGAGTGCAAAGTTTGGGGGTCAACTATTGAACGGCGTATGCGATCAGTCTGAAAATAAGGTCACATGATCTACATGATGTCTCAAGGTCAGAACTTGTGTCAGAACTCGACCTTGACCTTTGAAGTGGTAAGCATCTAAATATGGAAAATACGGCTTCCATTTACTCAAAAACTAACACACTGACAATCACAAAACAATGGCGCAATAGTGAGTGCAACGTTGACTTTATTTTGCCGCTAATGATAAAACCATCGGATGTGACCTTGACCTTGAATATCACATAATGTAAAAAGCGTTGTATGTACTTTTCTGGAAAACTATATCTTGCAGGAATCTGTAATTTAAAACATTTGTACCCCATAATACAGGTATGACGTCACCGAATTTTTAAGTTGACCTTGACCTTGGTTTTTGAGGTATGGCCTCGGACAGTTTTGCGACTACAGTGCCATAACTCGAAAACTGTTGGAAATTTCAAGCTGAAATTTGTACATCAATGTAGGTCGTAATATGACGTAACAGAAGAACACTAGAACCCATAAAAGATACCAGACAGATTAGAAGATAATTAGCAAATTCTGAAATTTACGCTATATTCAAATTTTGTAAAAACCATTCGGCCAATCATAACTAGATTTGGGTACAATTGAGTGAATATAAATATGTGTTTACTTGTGAAATTTCAAGATTGTAACTATAATGGTTTTGGAGATATAAGCAAAAATATTTCCCTCATTTCACGTACAGCATTTGCCTATTACCCGTCAGCTTAAAAGTTTTCGGTATTAAGTGGGATGTAAAGAGCGAGTTGATTTCAACTATCCAATTATATAACACAAGATCAGTCTCGACGATCTGTTAAGCGGTTCGCCGTGGACGAAGCGTGAAGTCCTGTAAGTAACGCAAGACGCCAAATTAAAGCTTTTGATACTTCCTTTTTCGAGCGCGATCGTATTTAAATGAACGTTTTCTTACATGTACATGATGAAAGAAGCTGCGAACCTTGACAAGCCCATGATGTATTACGCATCTTTATCAATTAAATGGAAGGTGTTCGGTTATCATCATATCGGCATCGCATATGTAACACGACATGAATTTATTTTCAAACGCGGGAATACATACATTGACGTCGCGTTACATCAGCGATGTCAGATTAGAGATAAAATGCACGACTGAACTCTCCTCAGTCCTATATCTATAATGTCACCTACCTAGATGACGGTACCGAGAATTTGATAAGTGATATGATCCACCCGTATCATACAATAAGGTCACTCAGAACTGTTGATAGTAGTCAGTGGTGTCTGCAACATGCACAGATGTGGACGGAACTCTACCAATGTATTTAAAAACAAAGTAAACCTCCTGTATTGACGCAAATTAAACGAATAAACAATGTTTAATTATCGAAGGGTGTTCAATTATCATTATGTCGGTATCGCATATGTAACACGACATGAATTTAATTTCCAAGGCGGGAATACATACACTGATGTCGCATTACAGGTAAATTCCAAGACTGACCTCTCCTCAGTCCTATACTTATAATGCCACCTACCTAGATGACGGTACCGTGAATTTGATAAGTGATATGATCCACCTGTATCATACAATAAGGTCACTCAGAATTGTTAATAGTACTCAGCTGTGTCTGCAACATTCACAGGTGTGCACGGAACTCTATCAATGTATTTAGAAACAAAGCAAACCTTCTGTATTGACACAATTGAAACGAATAAACAACCTTCCGACCCTTATGTATACATTACAGGATATGGCATTTTATTACTTTTTGTTTTATCCTTCTGCGTTCCTTTATATTCCGCTACAACGAAAGAATACATTTCATGGAAGTGATGGAAAGACCGTGTTATTGTTCCAACAATATCTAGTGTCATTTGTATTTTCTTTAACGGACTTGCCATCAGGTCCTATACATTTCCATATGTTTACTACTTTACTCTGAGACTCTCCAGCCGAAAGATATATTTTTCCGCCTGGGAGTCTCTGCATAAAGATCTTTGCGAACTTCTGTCAGCGTAACAGGGGGATTATACAACGAACCATTTTATTTATTGGTAGTCATGGCATCTGTACGTACCTTTTTGACTTTCGGACATTTTTTTTCGAATACTCTTCTTGATGACAAATTAGGCATTTACCTTTAAAACGACATGCCCATTTCATATGACCTTCTAATCCACAAGTATAACATGACTGACTTGTACTTGACCTGTAAACCAAACAGGAAGTCTCAAACCTCCAACTAAAATAGAAGAAGGAATAGTTCGTTTGATCTTCGACATCAAAATTCTTCAAACTCCTGATTTCAACACGTATATAGAATATAACTCGTCTTCTATATCAAGAACATCGCCATAGTCCTGAAATGTGATCCTGATCGCAGAGTCTGGACGTACAATCTTTACAAGTAATTTGATTGGTTCTATTTCTTTCTCCGACGTCTATACCGTTTAGCATCAGGTCAACTTCAACCCCTTCATGTACTACTGTTACGTTCCATAGGGCCTATGACACCTACACATTCAAGAACGGATCATGCTGTTCCCATATATTCTTTCAATGCGGGATACAGTCTTATATGTTTATTTATAAAAGTGATTTATACGATGTAACTATATATTTTACAACTGTTTATAATTTTTGTGTATATTGCAGTGTAATTATCCAAGACTCTATCTGTCTATATATATAAATCGATTATTACGATTTAAGTACACATTTTACAACTACTTATATTGAGTATATTTTAATATAATTATCCAAAAGGCCGATCAGTTTATTAAAAAACGTTATGTACATGATGTAAGTATATTTTCTAACTGTTTATATTGAATTTATCATGTATTGTTACCATTATATATCAGCAGCTTGGCTCTGGCAGGTCTGCTGTTTGAAAATATGACAAATAAATAAATATATAAAATGATGTATATGATTATTACACCTTGTGGTAAGTTTGACGTCTCCTGGAACAAGCCTGGACTAGGTGTAGGTTACAATGTTCCCATAAGTACAACTTTCATTTGGTTGTATTAATACACGTATAGGATAATATCTAACGTTTTCTTTTAATACCAATACCAAATTTTAAAACTTGTCTTCACAGTTTTGATCCTACCATAAAACCAGTTGCACTTTACGGTTGAGAAAATTGGGGATGTGTAAACGGACAAGAAGGTTCTTCAGAAGGTGTTAGTTATCTTATGAAAGTATGTGCTGATGTTCCGTGAGATAAATATCATCTTAAATTATGTATGTATTGGGTGCTCACTCTAAATCCTATAATGATGCAGTTCGTGGGGAACCGATCATTGTCGATGATTCGTCTATCAAGTACTGGTCACATGTTGAATTAATGCAAGTCAAGCTTAAATATTTTCCATGTTTTGTGACTTATACGGCGAAGATTTGCAGTCATGAGTTGGCGATATGGAGGCCGCACCCAAAACAACCAATTTATCATTTTCCCCCCACAGAATATATAAAATGTCATCTAAATGTGTATGGAAAAGGATATCCTTTTGTTTCGCAAGAGAAATCAAGAAGAATGAAAAACCACCGTACATGCTCCAATCCCGATATGCTTCTAGATATGAGACAGCTTCATACACAATTCTCTGTTGTATAGCTTGGGGCATTTCAGATGTTCAAGCTGCACTATCGCATGGAGTCATATCTTCGAACAGTTAATAATGTTGACCATTGACAGGCTCTGTCTATGTTTAGGGTGAGTGTCAATAAACTGCAAATCGAGCATGGTCGTTACAAAAATACACCATATCCCAGTAGTACCTATAGTATATGCGCTAATGATATCGAAGAGGAATTCAGTCAGAATGTTGGCCTGTTGGGTCATATGACTTCTTGTCGATAAACTGGGATCATATGACTTCTTGTCGGTACACTGGGATCATCTGACTTCTTGTCGGTACAGTGGGATCATATGACTTCTTGTTGGTACACTGGGATCATATGACTTCCTGTCGGTACACTGGGATCATATGACTTCTTGTCGGTACACTGGGATCATATGACTTCCTGTCGGTACGCTGGGATCATATGACTTCTTGTCGGTACACTGGGATCATATGACTTCTTGTCGGTACGCTGGAATCATATGACTTCTTGTCGGTACACTGGGATCATGTGACTTCTTGTCGGTACACTGGGATCATATGACTTCTTGTCGATACGCTGGGATCATATGACTTCTTGTCGGTACACTGGGATCATATGACTTCTTGTCGGTACACTGGGATCATATGACTTCTTGTCGGCACGCTGGGATCATATGACTTCTTGTCGGTACACTGGGATCATATGACTTCTTGTCGGTACACTGGGATCATATGACTTCCTGTCGGTACACTGGGATCATATGACTTCTTGTCATTACGCTGGGGTCGTATGAGTTCTTGTCAGTACGTCGGCATATTTTCCACCACCTTTCTATTGTCCATACCAAACGAATTGGTTTGGACTCTAAGCAATGAAAATCGCCGAGCATCTGATGCTGTATCCAACTTTGTATCCCAGACTTTGGCCTTGCCTGCTGCGGGATATGCCTCTAAGTGAATATGTATACCTTTCACAGTTCCCTGTTTCTCCCCAAAACATTATTGAATTCCTGATTAGCTCTGCACGGTGTCAGACCAGGGAAGTAACTCCAGTCAACATATGTGAAATTGATTGACCGACACAAACATTGCACGGAGCAGGATTTCATAAAATTTCCATCTACAGTAGTTGTGTGGGTTCCGGATCACAGGGAGTTGCGGATCACTTTCCCAATAAACGCCTGATATTTATTGCAATAACGCATCTGCGAAAATCTTTTTTATGTTTATTGAAACGTCTGTTTCTGTGGACTCAAATAAATGTCAAACAACTTAACTGCGTAGTAATGGCAATCCAACAAAGTCCAGTCATGTTATACACCGTTTTTACCTATTTGAATATTGGTGAAAAATGCCCCCTCAGGGTGATAAATAAAAGTCCGCTGCTAACCAAATTGATTCGCAACTGCCCGCGCTGGCGCACTGAGAAGGACGTGATTTTCTCATTTATTCTCCAGTTCGCTTAGAGATTTTTTCACATACAATTATCGACCACAGATTTTCTTGGAAAATAAGACGTATCACGTATGAAGTAATTCCTATTTTTAGGTTGGATGTTTTTATCTATTGTAACTCTGTAATCATATTTAAATGTACCAATAATAATCAAATGCGACATTATTTATTCGCTCGTCTGTCAGTACAGAGTTCCTGAGTCAATAATATCAATGTCTTTCACGTTTGGCAGCACCAACTCCAGCAGTGATGATATGAGACGAACAACTTTCGTTGTTTCAAGAATCAAGCGTTTAAAAGATTTCAGTGTCAGCAAGCCATCTTAATGCTCTATGCTTAAATCCTTATCAGTGATAGGTATTATTCAACCCGAGTTGTTAACTAGAGTATGGCGAATGCAAACGTATTAAACATTACATCAGAAAAATGTCACATATTCTCTGGGACTATTCGTAATGTTGCGTCTTTCTTTCCACCCCACCTCACTGAGAGGCCGAAGAAAACGTGTAAAACCTGATTAAATCCTGTTGGATTACAAGTATGTCTACTATTTTACTGAAAACCCCGTGTCACACATCGATGTCAAAAAGAGAACCGTTAAAGTATTCGAATTCATGGCTCACATAACAAGCGGAATAGACAGCTGTCATTTTTGGTTAGATCTAAGTCTATTTCGTCCTGATTTCTCCTGCACCAACACAAATGAACACGTACAAACCTTTGCTTCTTTTTAGGGCAGGGAAGATAACTTCAGGCAATACATGTTCAACTGGCCGACTGAATCGGTACCATTCAGGTCACAAACCATCATTGCTTTTTTTACCCCTCAGCCCATAGGGCTATGGGGTCTTATCATTGCCATGTACGTACGTCCGTCCGTCCGGTCGTCCGTCCGTCCGTCAACATGTATTCCTCCGCTGAATATCTGCAGATCTATGAAGTCGGGCCTGACCAAATTTTGGTGAGAGCTTCCTCTATGATGACTGATGGAAGGATTAGGTTTTCAGATGGCTATGATGATTTTATGATTTTTAATTATTTTTTGTTTATTGATGCTCACCTTGTGCACTGCTATCTATGCCCATCGGGAACCCTTGGTTGTATGTTGCATTGTGCCTTTTGAGGGTTCGCTGATTTCAAGAAGCTATGTGTAGCGGTCCATTCGAGATTCCGACCATCTGGAGATATGTCCATAGGGAAGCCTTGGTTGTATGTTGCATTGTGACTTGTGAAGGCTCCCTGATTCTAAGGAGCCCTGTGTTGCGGTCCATTCGAGATTCAGACCATCTGAGAATGGTTATGATCATTGGATGGAACATCAAGACTTTAAATTAATTCACAAAACTTGTTACTGCAGGCTCTGGTACGGTAGTTTAATTCCTCAGCAAGCAGGCCAGTAAGTTGCTGAAAGTTTAGCAGATTCGAGATGTGACAGGGGCAGTGGCATCTAATTAGTTTGGGCCTGTATTCAAGAATATTGAAAACAAACTTTTTTTCTGCTTCTTTGTTGAAAACATGATTCCCAGTTGCTTCTCAGTTCACACATTATTGTGATATATCATATGGGCGGCATGTCTGGATACGGATCAGACCAAGAGTATCCAAGATATTATCTCTCTAACCAATTGCTAGATGGCCTTCGATGCGCTTATGGCATGCAACAAGTATACGGTTGGCAAAAACAGTTCGGGTTCAGTTTTCGACGGTTAACAACCAACCAACGTGATATTTGAGGTACATATTTTGTGTCTCGGGCAGTTGAGCGGGATAAAAATGAAACTTTTGAAAATGAAAGAATACACTAGCAGGTATGTTTTAACATATTCGTTGGCTGATCCAGGAAGAAAATCTATATTTTGTGTGTTGCATGCTTCTATGGGACCATGCAGTCAGGTTGTTGTTGTTGTTGTTAGTAGTTTGCTGGTAAACTTACGGGTCCGTAGTTATTTCTACCCGCTCTCAACTTACATAACTTTATCGAGCAAAGGAGAGCAAGCAGCACTGTAGTGAATGAGCAATGAGAGATTTGAGTTCCACCAGAGATTCGGGCTGTTTTCATGCAATACTGGAAAGATTAGATGCATTTCACAGCTTTCACGTTTACAATTTCAGGGTGTAAAAAAAAATACAATCTTCAAAATTTCTTTTTATTACTATTTTAATAGTGATAATTGTGGCCATATGTCAATCAATGTGTTTCTATGCCAATAACCTGTTATCGTACTTGCTCATTCATGATCTTTCTTGTCACTGATCAAGCTACATTTTTTTGCATGCTGTAATCCCGCTGCAGCTCTCCTGTTATGTAACTTGAGTCTAGTATATGTATGGTACATACATCTATATCACGCGAACCATATCCTACATGATCAGAAAAAAAATCGAGCTGAGGGGTCAGCGCACCTTTTAGGTGCTTGCAATTCATGTTTAACCTAAGACTATAGCCCAATTCGGAAAGCGTTTTACCTCCCTTGTTCCACTAGGGGCGTGTTGGTGCAGAAAACTTCCGGTAAGTACAAAAGGCCCCCACAATTAGCTTCATTAATTAAATATTCTATTTTTTTCTAAACAATTATCTTTCTAATGTACACCTATACAGGATCTACATCAGTTCATGTAGAATATATCAACAGTATAGTTTTGCAAAGAAATATTCCGGGATAATTTATTAATATATTATTTAAAATAATTGCGGGTGCCTTTGTTAAATGTGATTGCGGGTGCCTTTGTTAAATGTGAAACCGAGGCGACTACTTCCCGGAAGCATCTTTTCATACCTCCAACCTTAAAGAGGGCAGTTATTCAGGGGGAGATCAGACAGTTTTCGGAATGGGCTATAATCAGGACTTGACTTGCGGTGAGGTTTAATTGGTCATTATACATGACTCGGAGAGAAATGGTGTATGATATATTTTAAAACATTTTTATAATATTCAACGTTAAAAAATATCCAAACAACCTTTTAAAATTTTAATAGAGAAACACTTGGGTGCAGTTTGATTGCCCACACCGCATATTTTCTGTGATCGTCTCGGGCGGATCAATCTAATTTCTGGCAGCCGTATAGCTCGAAAAAATGGTGGCGAATGACTGCTGAATTTTTTATATGTTTGATTGGAAAATTCAGGCTACCTGGCGTGGTGGGGCATTTGTGGCGGCGAATATTAGAGAATATAGTTTTGTCAAGATGGGCGTAGCCGATTTACTACATATCAAGTAAGGCTGTTTTTTTAGTGGTTTGTGACCTGATCGATAATCAGACTTTCTTTATTTCCACATATTTGAATGCTTCTATCTTTTGGAGAAAATGCTTTCATCCTTCTATCATTTGGCCAGAATCAATTTCTTCAATGCATTTACAGTGCCATGAAAATATTAGATCCAAAAGTAAATATGAATTTTGCATGTAAATATTGTACATGTTTGCATTGAATTTTCATACAATTTGGGCTTTACAGACTAAGAGATAAGTTTGCCATCTACATTATATTTCAGTGGCAGTTTGTGGATACTTTTTCAGACCCAGGCATGCATATGAATTTGAAGAAGAAAAAAAAATTAATTTCAAGATTATACATGTAAACAGGTCAGAGCAAAAGACTAACTGGGATATATATCCCACTTGGGATATTAAATCCAAGTTTGGATATATCCTAATTGGATATTTTGACCGATTTTCATACTAAATAGCAATGGCGAATTTCGGCATCTAAAGCACAAAATTTACTTCACAGAATTTACTTCACAAAACTACCAATGCGATTGTATAATTTTGCTGACTTTTTCCCGCCAAAGTTATTCTCTCTGATCATACCTGCATTATTTTATCGCGTTGTTGCTGCAGTATACTGCCCATAACTCACCACTGTTGTATATTTTTAAACAAGCAGAATAACTAGGAGAATATGCCAGCTTGGAAATAAGGGAGTACAAAAAAAATATCCAAAGTGGGATATTTTATCCCAAGTGGGATATATATCCCAGTCAGTCCTTTGCCCTGACCTGGTAAAGGGCCACGCCCCCCCCCCCCCCCTTGGTTTTGGCGATTTGACGACTCATAGGGTATAGTTCATGTATTAGAAGTGAATTAAAAGACATAGAACATATCCGCATACATGCAGAGTGATGTGTCTTGGAAACAAGAAATGACTGAAAATAAACAATGACAACAACAACAACAACAACAAACGCACATATGTTATCTATGATGGATTTGTTCGTGTTTTGATGACGGATCGAGACTGATGTCTGTCATACGACATGTCGGAGAACATTTTTAGCATTAATGTGAGGGGAGAGGCAGAGTAATGAATAAATGAATAATTGTAAAAGTTTGTTCACATTTCATGAACTGACCAGAAATTCTCGCTTCACTGAGTGCGTGGTGACTGAACACCGTTGCATTTTGCCTCACACAATTTTCGTTCGCCAGGAACAAAGAACGCGTTTAGATATAATTTGAGAACATGAATTTGTATGTCGTAGAATGGTAGCCTACTTTTATTCCGGCTACGTTCTTTCAATTTCACGTAGAAATTAGCGTTTCTGCTAGCTCCTGCATTATGCTCCTGTGTTGATATGGGGATGACGTCATCATTTACATTCAGGCACCCCCTTATAGCAAAACATAGTTGATTGTTTACGTAGTGCTGGGTCGTATATTATCGTTGGGTTGGCCTGTGTTATTTTTTTAGCATGTTTTTTATCGTGGGATTAGCGCAATAAATTAAAAAAAAATAATCAAATACAACTGTAATAGAATATAACACACTACAAGCCAGACCGAAACTTGGCTGAGTGGATAGCACGCCGAGCTCTTGATCGATAGGTTCCGGGTTCAACCCCCACCCGCGCCGGATTCTTTTTTAAGATTATTGTTTATTATTATTTTATTTTTTGAAAGAAAAAGGTATTAATTTTTACCAGTATCTATTTTTACATTCACATATTTTAATATAATAATAATATATATATGTGGATATTGAACCATTAATAAAGTTGGTACATGTATATTTCAATAATTCATAATTCTTTAGCCTGTAAATGTAATCTGTCAATGTACATGTTCCATTCGCTATATACCGTATCTGTGCTGTGTTATACCATATCTGTCCTGTGTTTACAATATTTGTCCTGTGTTACAACATATTTGTCCTGTGTTTACCATATTTGTCCTGTATTGTACCATATCTGTCCTGTGTTCTATCGAATATGTGCTGTATTGTACCATATCTCTCCTGTGTTTACCATATCTGTTCTGTGTTTACCATACCTGTCCTGTGTTACACCATATTTGTCCTGTGTGTACCATATTTGTCCTGTATTGTACCATATCTGTCCTGTGTTATATCAAATATGTGCTGTATTATTAGTTATACGTCGCCCTTCCGGGGTAATACGGGATGAGATTTGGTTTCTCTCGCCATATTTTTCCGAGGCGCAGCCGAGGAAAAATATGGCGAGAGAAACCAAATCTCATCCCGTATTACCCCGGAAGGGCGATGTATAACGAATTTATCATATCTCAGAGCATTAAGAATCACTTTGGACTTCAAGGCCGACATAATGGAACGGACTTCGATCGGACTTGCACTGGTTTCAGAACGATCCACAGCATGCACCGGGAAAAATGAACACAAAGACAAATGTATCATTTTTACAATCCTCATCTTTAAAACGGACTAAGGGAGGAGCAAAGATAACGATAACATATACTGTAATCCGTGAACAATGAACCCGGTTTCCGTGTGAAATACCGGTGGGCTTCGGTGATAAAGAATGAACAATCTAACTTCAAATTCAGCTTCATCTCTTATGTTCTATTCTGAAAATCAGAAACGTATAAAATACTGGAACATTAAGCTTAATCTCAATTTCATATTTAATATTTAATAGCCATCGACGAGTATAATATCTAGATTATATACCTTTTGTTAATAAATACATCGAAAGACCCGTTCCGGATTCACATCTGTTGCGTGGATATGTAAGTTTCAAATACACGTGTTACATTTCCATTCTGTCTATAATTCAACACCGTGTCACTCGACAGTGTCACTTGTGTCATGTTTCCATAACATCACACAGGAGAAGGACCAACATGAACTGACTTAAATTTACAGTTCGAGAGAAAAATCGGAAAAATCAAACTGTCCTGCACAATTTGGCAGAAGTATAGGTATTTGCTTCATTTTCGCACGATGATGTTGATTGCATTTATTGTGCAGTTATTGAACATTGGCGCTGAGGGATTTGCGGCGACCAGGATAGCTGTGGGAATGTCACACGATGTGGGCGGGACAGCGGTGCTGTCGAATTCACAAAACAGCTGATTAAGATCAAAATCAAAGTCGTCGGCATGGCCTTCTGCTCGTGTTTTCGAGAGTGGATGTTTTGTACAATTCTCCGTCTTGTTTTCGGGCATCCAAATAAAAATGACTGAGTACCTCTGCTAACCTCTCGGCCGAGAATCCTTCGAATTCTTCACTCTGTCCCTTCTCTTTCAGGTAATACTTCAAAGTTCTGGCGGACGCTTTGTTCGATTTTTTTGTGTTGCTGGGAATAATATTAGCCCGCTTTTCAACAACTTCATCGTCCGTGTGAGACGCGAAACGTTTGCCTGATTCAGCCATTTTGTTTAGCAGACGATGGAATCTAGTGAACACCTGTTCGTTGCCCTTGGCGACGGGGGTATACGATATATATTCGACCAGCAAGTTGACAATACAGCATCACACATGAGGTCTGTCAGCCAATCAAAAGTCTACATGCTTCTCTGAGATATGATAATGTACCATATCTCTCCTGTGTTTTCCATATGTGTTCTGTGTTTACCATACCTGTCATGTATTATGCAATATCGTTCATGTATTATATCAAATCTGTCCTGTATTGTAACATATCTGCCCTGTGTTTACAATATCTGTCATGTAGTATACCATATCTCTCATGTGTTTGCCATATCTGTTCTGTGTTTACCATACCTGTCCTGTATTATACAATATCTGTCATGTATTATATCAAATCTGTCCTATATTGTACAAAAATGTCCATGGGCCTGTACATGTACTATTTGACTGTACATGTAATCTGTTCATGTACTCTGTCCATGTACTATGAACACAGTATCCTGATAATATATCATCCAACGCTTACTATGTGCCTATACATGTAATCTGTCCATGTACTATGAACACAGTATCCTGATAATATATCATCCAACGCCTACTATGTGCCTGTACATGTAATCTATCCATGTTGCTTGTACATGTATTTACATTCTGTCCATGTCGCTATATAACTGAAATATTGCGGAATGCGACGTTAAATTCTATTCACTCACTCACCCTGTACTATGTGCCTGTACATGTAATCTATTCATGTTGCTTGTCCATGTACTATGAACACAGTATCCTGATAACGCTTCAACGCCCTGGTGAATTAGCCCACTAATTAGACACTAAGTCATTGGAAATGCGGTAACGCCCGTCAATAACGCCTTGACGCCATGATATAGACCGAGAGAGAACAACAAGGATGAGAGAACAACAACAACAACAGGGATGAGAGATCAATCATTTTATTCTCCCCTCTATGATAACACACCCATGCTGGGGAAGCCGCGTTGGGCATGTTTACAATACAAGTAGCCTCTTGTCCAATCAGAGACCGCCATTTGCATCTGTCATATTCGTTCTTGTCCGTTAGATGTATTCTCGGCTGTCCGATCAGAAGTCGCCATTTCAGAAAGTTCCATCTTTACTCGGTGTGACCTAATATGATTCTTACTCATTCATTCATCTGTCTGTACATATGTTAGAAGTCTCTCTTTCGAGATAATTGTGACCATATTTTTCCATACAAGGAAAAAACGGCGTTTGGTGGCAAGCTCTCACTTCGCCCACTGGAAAATCTCCTCTCTCCTCGTGCAAAGATCACACCCAGCCAAGGGTACACCTTCAAGGCAGGTCAGACATCGCTGGCGATGGTAGCGGACATCCCCGGCCTCTCCCCTGGTTGAGCTGTAACCCACACTGAAGAAATCATGTATCATTTCCATAGTTATGGGTAAGTATCTTTTGGTAACTCTTTTGGGGAGTCGAGCGGGAACCGGCACCTTTTCGTCAATCTTCAACAATTGCTCGTCTGCCTTGGAATTGGCTGGCTTCTCCATTTGATCGGGTCTGGTACAGGTTGTGAGAATGTACATCTAACATGCGTGTTTCCGTCTTTATAGTTAGTAGAGGAGAAGCGGGGAGGTGACATTGGCTTGACGTACCGCTTCGGCTAGAATATCGTCGTTGTCGGGTTCAAACAAGTTGAACTCTGCACTGCTCATGGTGAAATGAGGGGACGGGTGCCGTGTGGTCTATTTATAGTGAGACGCTTTTGATCTTAATGATGCGTTCGAACAAATGTTTCTTTTGTGCTATTGCTCTGACATATGCCGCTTTCCAGTTCATGCCCGAGGTTTTCAACATCGACGCTGTTCTTTCGATTTCCACATGGACCGGGTCCTTGTCCAGCAATTTTATATGAGTCAGCAAGTCGGCATACTGCTGACGTAAAACCCGTCGTAGTCTGGGTGCCAATCTGTTAAGGGCTAACATTGTGGCTTCCTCTTTCGAGTACCCCTTGTGTTGAAACTTGTTTCCTGTGGCCTCCAACATCTTATCCATCTCGGTGTCCATACTTTCTTTGAACAAATCCTTGAAATAGCCTCGAGTTCACATTATGTTCATTCCCTTGTACGGCTTTGGGTTGGTCGTTCCCGGTTGGGTGATATTCCGGGACTAATGGTATGAAGGGGACCTGCTGTACGGGGGCGAGTTGCTGCTGCTGCTCTGGCAGATGTGGACTCGATGGATGGTGTAGGGGCTGTGGTGATGCCTCGCCGGGTAACAAGTGAGTCGTCAGCCGACGATCTTTGGGGGTATGGGCTTTTAAATCTATGAACAGGTAGCCGTACGGACGACTTGTCGCTCCTTGAAACGCCTGCATGAAATGGTCGATGTTCTGAGGATAAATTCGACTACCAAACACATGGACTTGTGCTCTGTCGATGGGTTTGGAGAACAACACAAAGTATTGGCAGTTCAAGGCAATATCTCTGGAGGCCTTCCCTTGAGGAAAGAGATTCTGAGTCAAATAGATGACGGACAGATTTCGATGATGGGACCCTTTGGTGAATAGGTCGGCGATTTACGAATTGTCCTTGGCCGCAGTCAGCTCGGGGTCAAATTAATACGGTTCGTCTATGTCGTGAGGAATTCCTGGGACGAAACTCACATTCTGTAACCTTGTGGTTTCGTAGGCGGGCTGCCACTGGCTATCACACCATACAACGCGTGTATAATGGATAGGCCCGTCCTCTAAGAACTTCATCACCCAGGACGTCTTTCCACACCCCGTAGGGCCGCTCACCGTCATCGTATAGGGATGCTCTACTACTCTCGTGTGTGACGTAGGCGTTGATCGTTCTTCGCGCGTATTTTGAATTTGCGCCTTATCGGGACTCCGTTCCGTGAGATAACTTCGCTGTATACGATTATTATGTATGGAAAGCAAATGTCTACTTAGATTAAATGGCGTGCAAAATGACTTCGAACACAAGTGACATGCGTAAACCATGGCTCTCGTCTCCATGGACACCAGGCGTATAATGAAGCTTTCACAGATGCATGTCGTGTTTATATGCAAGAGCTCCGAGCTCGGGGATGGCAACGTCCGGTGGTGGCTCTTGGAGCTCGGAGCTCCGGAGCCCTTTAGCTCCCGTGCGGCGGAGCTCTTGGAGCTCCAGAGCTCTCGGAGCTCGGAGCTCTTGGAGCACGGAGCTCCGGAGCTTGGAAGTGACATTTTTTTTCACCCGCGCAGGCGTGCGGCCGGATAACCCGCGCACTTGCACTTCCGATGATCCCGCATGCGGCCGGATAACCCGCACGCTGCGAGTGGGCGGGCCCGGGGTTAAAACCTCCACTGGGAAACCCCGCTCCAAGGTCACGCGCGATCTGACGTCATGTGTGGAGTACTATCGTGATCACGTCATCAGTTTATTTGTTCTTTCCGGATGTTGAAAAGGTCCCGGATGTAGGTCAGCGAATGTAGGTACCCCAAGTCCCCGACGGCAAGAACCCGGCTGTAGGTCAAAGGTCACTACATGCGTTGCAGAACTGCACAGCCCAGAAGAAGTCAGTACATGCCTTGATCACGTAGCCACGTGACAACCCCAACCCAGAACAAGTCAGTACATGCCTCGACCACGTGATCGCCACGTGACAACCCCCTTAAATTTTACCCGGGGGAACAAATAAGTACGTCAATGAGGCCTTAAATCCCGTGACTATACTACTGTTTTGAAAGCTAAATGTCACAAATTTGAATCGATTCAAAGCGCTCTGGCTCTTATTTCTAACCCTACGGTCCAAGTTAGATACTACCTTACTATTATGAGTGACTTGAGTTGGTGAGGCAGTACAGTTATTGTAAAGCCGTTTGTCAATAATCTCCATGACATGAAAAGATTTATTCGAGCATGCCCTTTGACCACGCCCCCCTCCCCCCTCAGCGAAGGTCTGTTGCACAATGAGGCTGACGCAATAAATTGGGGCAATACATTCACACATTGTAATCATTAATACGTAAGAATGGCTTGGTTTGTAACATATCTTCATGCAAGGCCATTCATCGGTTGCTGACGAGAAATCTGATACAACTTATCGGTAAATTATGACTTTTATTTTCTTTCGACAATGGGGGTTGGGTGGGTTTTGTGTTAATAACGGTCACTTCGTGTGTCTGCTATACAAATCGAAAAGCCAAAACAGAAATTTTTAAATATTCTTTTGGGTGCAAATATTATAACATGGCAATGTGATTAACGTCGCAGGACCTACGCGAAGTAGGCTTTGATATGATTTAATTATGTACCTTGACCTAAGACTGACCATTAGCTATTCCGGGCTTGGATTGAACCAATTTCTATGGTATTGGGACAATAGGGCACATATTTTGGCAATTTCGAGGTTTCTAGGTCACCTAATTATGTATTTCGAGGTTTCGTGGTCACATAATTAGGTCCAGAAAGTAGGTAACATTGACCTTGTCACAATTAGGTCAGGTCACAATGACAATGACCTAATTACGCGCATTTCTATGGTCTCAGGGGCCATTAGGACATGTTTTTGCCAATATCGAGGATTATATGTCACCTAAGTAGGTCAAATTTTTATTAAAAGTAGGTCAGCTCAGAACTTGCTGGTAATAGTCCCGTAATGTACGTTCATGACAAAAATCAAGGTTCTAATGTCAACGGTTCTCCTTGTTTTGCCGGAGAAAGTATTCGGATGGACTGACTGACTCACTCATTACCGGACAATTTGTAAATGAGAGCCTGCTTCGTAGGAATAAGTTGCTCATTGCCCAAAGGTCTAAATATGAATGAAAACAGTTCTCTAATATCGAGAATGTCCGCAGCTCGAGAGTGGCGAATGACTGTTGTACGGAGCCGTAAAAGGGACATGGAAATTATTTTTTTCAGCCCCTATTTTTTTTTTAAGTCGTTATAACGACTTAAACAAAAAAAAAATAGGGGCTGAATTTTTTTTTATTTTTTATTTTTTTTATTATGTCGTTATAACGACTTAATTGACCAATGAAATTGCAGCATTAAGTCGTTAGAACGACTTATTAAGTCGTTAGAACGACTTAATTGACCAATGAAATTCCGTCTTACTTCTGCAGCTTTTATTTTGACAACTGCCCTCAAAAGAGCGTTTAGATATGCAGTATTGAAGTAATAAACCTTGGATAAATTGGAGAGATATGTAGGCTATAGAGGTGGGAAAAGTTGACGACGTCTGCCGACTAAAAGGCAACCCTATGACTTTATGCCCAAACCTGCCAATTCACATGGCTTCTCTGTGTTGGTCCGATAATATCGCCAAATTGTTTTGCTCGCCACCCTCCATTACAGATAATTGAGGAGCTTGTAGCGTTGGCTCGGGCGGTATGGCGGCTCACTTCAAAGAATTAAAAATGGATCAGACATGCTGATAATTGTATAGGTAGCCGTAGTCCACTCCTAAACAGCCAAGCGAAAAAATGTGAAATGCAGACGGATTTTACTAACACCTATTCAGGCACGGCGGAGCCGGGGGAGAGGGGTGGGATGGATTGAGGGGCTAAACACTGGATTATAGTTTTGATGAGTTTTCGCAGAGAATAACACATGTGATACAAGTGCCGTAATCCTACTATCATAATGCACCACAACACAGCGTTTGCATGCGTAAATTCGACACTTTCTGGGAGAGCCGTTCATAGATTGAGCAAGACTGAACTTAAGGAGTTTTACATCTAGTTATGAAAAATGGAGAGACCCATGCAATCAAAAACATGAGAGTGGGAACTGAGCTCCGGATCGAGCAACGGTTTAATGTTCATTCAAAACAAACAGAAAATATACCGTCAAAATGCACCAAAACAAAATAAATTGAACATAATGTATGTAGATTAACTTTCACTTTTGTTTCGCATAAGCACGCATCGATATTGAAAAGTATCAGACCTTATGCCCCTATTTGACATTCTGGTAAAACACATACAAATCAGGACTAACACTTCACACGTGGAGCGCTCGTAGCCATAATGTTTGCATATTCAACATCGAAATATAGTACGCTCACAAACCACATAAATAGATGTCTGTTTAATATATCAATAGATACTCTGATTACATAATCCACATTCGTTTATTTTACATATAATTTCAAGATATTATTTCTACGCGAAATTCCAGGGTTCGCTGATCTCTCTCTCATTTTTGTTACAGGTCTAATGGGGAGGGGCGGGACCCCCTGACCCCCACCCCCCGTAGATCTGCCCTTGATAGTGCCTATCTAAAACGCTGTTTCACCGGGGAGTTGTCAGCTAACAAAATAAAAGCGGCAGAGGTAAGACGGAATTTCATTGGTGGATTAAGTCGTTATAACGACTTAACAAGTCGTTCTAACGACTTAATGCTGCAATTTCATTGGGCAATTAAGTCGTTATAACGACATAATATAAAAAAAAAAAAAAAAAAAATAGGGGCTGAAAAAAATAATTTCCATGTCCCTTTTACGGCTCCGTACTGTTGAGTTATTTGCATGTTTGAGCGGAAAATTCATTTGTGACGGAGAATAACTGGGAATATAGTTTTGTCTAGCTGTGCGCAGTGGATTTACTACACAGTAAGTATAAGGCTGTTTTGTGGGGTTTGTGATCTGCATTGGACGGAACAGTCTTATATGTATCTCTGTGCTACTTTTTAAAACAGGAGCGACAACTTCAATCAACTTATGTTAAAATGACCGACTGACACCACACATTGCACATAGTAGGCTCTTAAATGTACACCCTTCAGCTCAGGGCAGCATGGTTTGTATTATGTTTATCTGACACAGGAGGTAGATTAAGGTGCCAAACAAATTAGGCTCTCTGACGATCCATTGTGTTCAGTGTCTGTAGAGTCTAATTTTCAAAATTCGAAATTCATTTTTTTTTTTTTTTGGTTAGGTTTTTGTTGGGGTTAGGGTTTTGCTGGGGTATGTTTGTTTGGGTCATCGTCACCGTGTGATCAATAAGATTAGGTGCGACGTTAAACTTCAAACAACTAACCAACCAATCGTATATGTACTTGTTTGCTTCTATCCAGAAAGGGGAGACAACTCCACTCAACATATGTTGAATTGACCGACCAGCGCCGTCCATTGTATGGAGCAGGATCCCTTTTCTCCTTTTCAGAGCATGGGCGAGAACTCCAGTCAACATATGATGAATTGGCCGACTGCCAGTACATTGCCCGGAGCAGGATCTATATATATATATATATATATCTAGGTGTCCGCTACGACATTCTGTGTTCAGTCGTCGTCCAAAAATAAATTACGCGTCAATATCGAAAGTTACTTTCGATATGTATAAAATAAAAAGCAAACAATAATTGTAGTACGATCCTCAAATAGAATCAATCCCAATCAATTACTGTAGTACGATCCTCAAATAGAATCAATCCCAATCAATTACTGTAGTACGATCCTCAAATAGAATCAATCCCAATAAATTACTGTAGTACGATCCTCAAATAGAATCAATCCCTATCAATTACTGTATTACGATCCTCAAATAGAATCAATCCCAATCAATTACTGTAGTACGATCCTCAAATAGAATCAATCCCAATCAATTACTGTAGTACGATCCTCAAATACAATCAATCCCAATCAATTACTGTAGTATGATCCTCAAATAGAATCAACCCCAACCAATTACTGTAGTACGATCCTCAAATAGAATCAATCCCTATCAATTACTGTAGTACGATCCTCAAATAGAATCAATCCAATCAATTACTGTAGTACGATCCTCAAATAGAATCAATCCCAATCAATTACTGTATTACGATCCTCAAATAGAATTAATCCCAATCAATTACTGTAGTACGATTCTCAAATAGAATCAATCCCAATCAATTACTGTAGTACGATCCTCAAATAGAATCAATCCCAATGAATTACTGTAGTACGATACTCAAATAGAATCAATCTCAATCAATTACTGTATTACGATCCTCAAATAGAATCAATCCCAATCAATTACTGTATTACGATTCTCAAATAGAATCAAACCCAATCAATTACTGTAGTACGATCCTCAAATAGAATCAATCCCAATCAATTACTGTAGTACGATCCTCAAATAGAATCAATCCCTATCAGTTACTGTATTACGATCCTCAAATAGAATCAATCCCAATCAATTACTGTAGTACGATCCTCAAATAGAATCAATCCCAATCAATTACAGTAGTACGATCCTCAAATAGAATCAATCCCAACCAATTACTGTAGTATGATCCTCAAATAGAATCAATCCCAAACAATTACTGTAGTACGATCCTCAAATAGAATCAATCCCAATCAATTACTGTATGACGATTCTCAAATAGAATCAATCCCAATCAATTACTGTAGTACGATCCACAAATAGAATCAATCCCAATCAATTACTGTAGTACGATCCTCAAATAGAATCAATCCAATCAATTACTGTAGTACGATCCTCAAATAGAATCAATCGCAATCAATTACTGTATTACGATCCTCAAATAGAATTAATCCCAATCAATTACTGTATTACGATTCTCAAATAGAATCAATCCCAATCAATTACTGTAGTACGATCCTCAAATAGAATCAATCCCAATCAATTACTGTAGTACGATCCTCAAATAGAATCAATCCCAATCAATTACTGTATTACGATCCTCGAATAGAATCAATCTCAATCAATTACTCTATTACGATCCTCAAATAGAATCAATCCCAATCAATTACTGTATTACGATTCTCAAATACAATCAATCCCAATCAAGTACTGTAGTACGATCCTCAAATAGAATCAATCTCAATCAATTACTGTAGTACGATCCTCAAATAGAATCAATCCCTATCAATTACTGTATTACGATCCTCAAATAGAATCAATCCCAATCAATTACTGTAGTACGATCCTCAAATAAAATCAATCCCAATCAATTACTGTAGTACGATCCTCAAATAGAATCAATCCCAATCAATTACTGTAATATGATCCTCAAATAGAATCAATCGCAACCAATTACTGTAGTACGATCCTCAAATAGAATCAATCTCAATCAATTACGGTATTACGATCCTCAAATAGAATCAATCCCAATCAATTACTGTATTACGATTCTCAAATAGAATCAATCCCAATCAATTACTGTAGTACGATCCTCAAATAGAATCAATCCCAATCAATTACTGTAGTACGATCCTCAAATAGAACCAATCCCAATCAATTACTGTAGTACGATCCTCAAATATAATCAATCCCAATCAATTACTGTATTACGATCCTCAAATAGAATCAATCCCAATCAATTACTGTATTACGATCCTCAAATAGAATCAATCCCAATCAATTACTGTATTACGATCCTCAAGTAGAATCAATCCCAATCAATTACTGTAGTACGATCCTCAAATAGAATCAATCCCAATCAATTACTGTAGTACGATCCTCAAATAGAATCAATCCCAATCAATTACTGTAGTACGATCCTCAAATAGAATCAATCCCAATCAATTACTGTAGTACGATCCTCAAATAGAATCAATCCCAATCAATTACTGTATTACGATCCTCAAATAGAATCAATCCCAATCAATTACTGTATTACGATTCTCAAATAGAATCAATCCCAATCAATTACTGTAGTACGATCCTCAAATAGAATCAATTCCAATCAATTACTGTAGTACGATCCTCAAATAGAATCAATCCCAATCAATTACTGTATTACGTTCCTCAAATAGAACCAATCCCAATCAATTACTGTAGTACGATCCTCAAATAGAATCAATCCCAATCAATTACTGTAGTACGATCCTCAAATAGAATCAATCCCAATCCTCAAATAGAATCAATCGCAATCAATTACTGTAGTACGATCCTCAAATAGAATCAATCCCAATCAATTTCTTTCGTGCATACAGTTACATTAAGCCTCCATCGCACAAGTAATCTAAGCCATCGCACAAGTAATCTAAGTAACCATACCAGAATTTGTACAAAAAATCTCTGCTCGACAACAAATCATGAAACCACAGACCATCAGCAAAAACAACTGTTTAAGGGGTCGACATGATCTCGTCGTCGGCGATGTTGAGTTAAATGTGATCTCGTGATGTCGTCTGTGTCCATGGTGTCGTCTATGTTTGCACCCTCTTTTCCGCAATAAATATGACGTTGTCATGTTACTAGCGAGACATTTTATAAAATGGAAATTATTTTGAATCAGACCCAGCCTCTCAAGCGATTGGAAGCTGGTAACCAAACGAATTGACTATGAATAAAAAGCTTTTTCGTGTAATAATTGGAAGTAGATTTCCGATACTGGTGGGTCGTCAATCGTTGATAAACCATCGATAAAAATACCCAAGAAGCCACCCAGGTAACAATTTACACAAATTGAGTAATTGATTGAGATTGATTCTATTTGAGGATCGTAATACAGTAATTGATTGGGATTGATTCTATTTGAGGATCGTACTACAGTAATTGATTGGGATTGATTCTATTTGAGGATCGTACTACAGTAATTGATTGGGATTGATTCTATTTGAGGATCGTACTACAGTAATTGGTTGGGATTGATTGTATTTGAGGATCATACTACAGTAATTGATTGGGATTGATTCTATTTGAGGATCATACTACAGTAATTGATTGGGATTGATTCTATTTGAGGATCGTAATACAGTAATTGATTGGGATTGATTCTATTTGAGAATCGTAATACAGTAATTGATTGGGATTGATTCTATTTGAGGATCGTAATACAGTAATTGATTGGGATTGATTCTATTTGAGGATCGTACTACAGTAATTGATTGGATTGATTCTATTTGAGGATCGTACTACAGTAATTGATTAGGATTGATTCTATTTGAGGATCGTACTACAGTAATTGGTTGGGATTTATTGTATTTGAGGATCATACTACAGTAATTGATTGGGATTGATTCTATTTGAGGATCATACTACAGTAATTGATTGGGATTTATTCTATTTGAGGATCGTAATACAGTAATTGATTGGGATTGATTCTATTTGAGGATCGTAATACAGTAATTGATTGGGATTGATTCTATTAGAGGATCGTACTACAGTAATTGATTGGGATTGATTCTATTTGAGGATCGTAATACAGTAATTGATTGGGATTGATTCTATTTGAGGATCGCAATACAGTGATGTGGATAATCTAATATTATATCACCACAAAAATCAACTTGGGTACATCACAATGCATTCCTATGCAGAATATTTTCTTGCGTTGAGGCAGCGTCTTCCGTTGGAGTACCAATTAAGACATGTATAAAAGGGAGATAATTGGAGCATTGTCATCTGCAGAGGCTGAATTGGAACCTTTGTCACCAGTTAATTTCGAATAAGAAAAAGTGAGTATTATAGATAGTGTGTTATAATACGGAAATATAATCATATTATTATCTTATCTCAACGAAAATATCATTTAATCAACTATTTGACCTGTCTTGCACAATTCCAACACACGGTATTGAAGCCAGTTGAATTTGCGGAAACACAACAATACCAACATTTCTACTGAGCTTAATGTCGATGCGAAGAAGAAGCTGTTCAAGTTTTACTACTAATTTCAGTATTGAAAGAAACAACGATATGACTTTATTATTGATGAATTTTATTCACAACTGTACAGTTTGATCAATTCCGTAGATTCTGCAACGATGACGGTCTTATTTCTGGACAGTTTTCTTTCTCGGTCTGAATTAGTTGGTCATTGACAGACTTGTTTTGAGTTTGTTTCCCTCTTCTATCATATAAAACGCACCTCTGAAATATATTAAAAAAACAGTCCAAATTATTTCAAGGGATCTCATTGGTGCCTTCTTTCTTAGGATAAGTTATTAATGGAAGGTACAAAATTACGCAGGCCTAACTGTGTTCTATTACCGCTAGTTAAATTAAAGGAGTACTCAGTAAATTGCCATGAAAACAAACCACTATGCCTAGAATTCAGTCGCCGGTTCGACGGCTTATATAAATTAAGAAGTGCGATTCCACATCAATGGCGTCCTCCTGGGAAACTACAACAAAATAGTTTACCATGTGCATAGATCACAAAATTACATTTAATCACCTTAATATTCACATAACAGAATTATAAAATTCCATTTCTTGGAGGGAATATCCTTGCTTACGCACACACGTTACTTAAAAGAAAACGGCTAGTTTCGGAGCGCAACTGATATATGTCTTGGAGAAATAGATTTAAATTGAGACGGATGGATATTTCTCTAACTACTCTTGTACGAACAGTGTTTAGGATTTGTTTTAAAAAAGTCTCAAATAAAATGAAGTACTTCAGAATTTAAACATTCTCAATTGACCTATAAAATTACTGGGGCATTGTAGAATGGACCCTCTCATAACTGATTGTGAATCGGTTGACTTTCGTATTTCCTTTGTAGTTATATTTTTCCGGAATACACTTTATTTGACATGGCTATTTTCGAAATGTCCTTTGTTATCAGGTGAATGAGTCATTCTATCTCGTAATCATAACATTGTGACGAATGACGTCAGAACATTTTGAAAAATTTACGTTAATGAAGGTAAGTTGGAAATTGAAATATATCCCTTAGTCCATATGTACGTTCTGGATCTGAGTTTGAAAGGATATGCTACAAAAAAAAATCCTTTGTGTGTGACGGTGACAATGCCGATTTTTTATTTTCACTCCAAAACCTGCCAAATAACATTTTTCTTGAAGATTACATACTGAAATATCCCCTTTGAAAAAAAACTGAGATGTTCAGTTGCATAAAAATGGAGATATGATTGATCAAAATGCGCCCCCCGCTTATTTTGGTATTTTGGGGGAATTTTCATGGAGGATTTTCTCTTGTAGCAAAGATATGACACCTCAAACCTAAAACTAACTTCCTAATACATTATCTGACAAAATTATTTTTGTTTGAGGTGTCATATTTTTGCTACGAGAGAAAATTCTCACTGCAAATGCCTCAAAAACACCATATCGGGCAAGGGAGCACATTTTGTTCAATCATATCTGTATTTTTATATAACGGAGCATCCCAATTTTTTCAAATCTGTTTTGGCAAGTCTTGGATTGGAAAAAAAGTCTTTCCCGTATTGTCGTCACATATCTTTTCAATAGGCTGTCAGGTTTTCAAATTGTCAGGAAGATTGCAATGCTCCCTCAACAACTGGACAAGAGTACATAATTAATAGTGAAACAACAGATGTAAAACTACCCCACATACCAAAGCTCATGAATGGGAAAAACTCCCACACTCATACCTCACGTTTGTAACACATACACATTTACCCCCAGCCAACCACATATGCGAGAGAATCTTATGAACCGTACACAGGAATTGTTCCAAGCTGAGCCAGACTAAATGGGGCATATACACAGGTGTCACATA
Source organism: Hanleya hanleyi (assembly GCA_036873755.1). Classification (NCBI taxonomy): domain Eukaryota; kingdom Metazoa; phylum Mollusca; class Polyplacophora; order Lepidopleurida; family Hanleyidae; genus Hanleya; species Hanleya hanleyi. The sequence continues at coordinate 54,306 of JAVTVY010027594.1, forward strand.
TTTCAGATTACCACATATAATTATTACACACGAGTCGTATACTTCACACATAAGATACATGGGTGATTCGCGATTAATTGGAGCGATATACAAGAGGTGGGAACAATTGACGACGTCTGGCGACTAAAAAGCATCCATATGACTACAGGAAAGTATTCGTCGACACCTAACATGGACGAAGTGAGACGAGTCGACACCTAACATGGACGAAGTGAGACGAGTAGCAAACAAGAGACCCAAGATTGTGGGTGCATGGTGCACGGTGTTCCATACCAGGTCTGAACCATTGGCTGTGATCCGTTAGGCTTAACTATCAGAAATACTGGAGGTCGTCCAGAAGAAATCCTATTCTGACATGACAGTGTAAAATATAATTTTTCTTACTTTCCCTCACGTGGTGCGATCGTTGCATTGGTGCGAATGACTGTTGAGCTGTTTGTATGTTTGAGCGGAAAATTCAGGCTAACTGGCGTGCTGGGTCATTTGTGACGGAGAATAACTGGGAATATAGTTTTGTCAAGCTGTGCGCAGTGGATTTACTACACAGTAAGTATAAGGCTGTTTTGGGGGGTTTGTGATCTGCATTGGACGGAACAGTCTTATATGTATCTCTGTGCTACTTTTTAAAACAGGAGCGACAACTTCAATCAACTTATGTTAAAATGACCGACTGACACCACACATTGCACATAGTAGGCTCTTAAATGTACACCCTTCAGCTCAGGGCAGCATGGTTTGTATTATGTTTATCTGACACAGGAGGTAGATTAAGGTGCCAAACAAATTAGGCTCTCTGACGATCCATTGTGTTCAGTGTCTGTAGAGTCTAATTTTCAAAATTCGAAATTCATTTTTTTTTTTTTTTGGTTAGGTTTTTGTTGGGGTTAGGGTTTTGCTGGGGTATGTTTGTTTGGGTCATCGTCACCGTGTGATCAATAAGATTAGGTGCGACGTTAAACTTCAAACAACTAACCAACCAATCGTATATGTACTTGTTTGCTTCTATCCAGAAAGGGGAGACAACTCCACTCAACATATGTTGAATTGACCGACCAGCGCCGTCCATTGTATGGAGCAGGATCCCTTTTCTCCTTTTCAGAGCATGGGCGAGAACTCCAGTCAACATATGATGAATTGGCCGACTGCCAGTACATTGCCCGGAGCAGGATCTATATATATATATATATATATCTAGGTGTCCGCTACGACATTCTGTGTTCAGTCGTCGTCCAAAAATAAATTACGCGTCAATATCGAAAGTTACTTTCGATATGTATAAAATAAAAAGCAAACAATAATTGTAGTACGATCCTCAAATAGAATCAATCCCAATCAATTACTGTAGTACGATCCTCAAATAGAATCAATCCCAATCAATTACTGTAGTACGATCCTCAAATAGAATCAATCCCAATAAATTACTGTAGTACGATCCTCAAATAGAATCAATCCCATCAATTACTGTATTACGATCCTCAAATAGAATCAATCCCAATCAATTACTGTAGTACGATCCTCAAATAGAATCAATCCCAATCAATTACTGTAGTACGATCCTCAAATACAATCAATCCCAATCAATTACTGTAGTATGATCCTCAAATAGAATCAACCCCAACCAATTACTGTAGTACGATCCTCAAATAGAATCAATCCCTATCAATTACTGTAGTACGATCCTCAAATAGAATCAATCCAATCAATTACTGTAGTACGATCCTCAAATAGAATCAATCCCAATCAATTACTGTATTACGATCCTCAAATAGAATTAATCCCAATCAATTACTGTAGTACGATTCTCAAATAGAATCAATCCCAATCAATTACTGTAGTACGATCCTCAAATAGAATCAATCCCAATGAATTACTGTAGTACGATACTCAAATAGAATCAATCTCAATCAATTACTGTATTACGATCCTCAAATAGAATCAATCCCAATCAATTACTGTATTACGATTCTCAAATAGAATCAAACCCAATCAATTACTGTAGTACGATCCTCAAATAGAATCAATCCCAATCAATTACTGTAGTACGATCCTCAAATAGAATCAATCCCTATCAGTTACTGTATTACGATCCTCAAATAGAATCAATCCCAATCAATTACTGTAGTACGATCCTCAAATAGAATCAATCCCAATCAATTACAGTAGTACGATCCTCAAATAGAATCAATCCCAACCAATTACTGTAGTATGATCCTCAAATAGAATCAATCCCAAACAATTACTGTAGTACGATCCTCAAATAGAATCAATCCCAATCAATTACTGTATGACGATTCTCAAATAGAATCAATCCCAATCAATTACTGTAGTACGATCCACAAATAGAATCAATCCCAATCAATTACTGTAGTACGATCCTCAAATAGAATCAATCCAATCAATTACTGTAGTACGATCCTCAAATAGAATCAATCGCAATCAATTACTGTATTACGATCCTCAAATAGAATTAATCCCAATCAATTACTGTATTACGATTCTCAAATAGAATCAATCCCAATCAATTACTGTAGTACGATCCTCAAATAGAATCAATCCCAATCAATTACTGTAGTACGATCCTCAAATAGAATCAATCCCAATCAATTACTGTATTACGATCCTCGAATAGAATCAATCTCAATCAATTACTCTATTACGATCCTCAAATAGAATCAATCCCAATCAATTACTGTATTACGATTCTCAAATACAATCAATCCCAATCAAGTACTGTAGTACGATCCTCAAATAGAATCAATCTCAATCAATTACTGTAGTACGATCCTCAAATAGAATCAATCCCTATCAATTACTGTATTACGATCCTCAAATAGAATCAATCCCAATCAATTACTGTAGTACGATCCTCAAATAAAATCAATCCCAATCAATTACTGTAGTACGATCCTCAAATAGAATCAATCCCAATCAATTACTGTAATATGTATCCTCAAATAGAATCAATCCCAATCAATTACTGTAGTACGATCCTCAAATAGAATCAATCCCAATCAATTACTGTAGTACGATCCTCAAATAGAATCAATCCCAATCAATTACTGTAGTACGATCCTCAAATAGAATCAATCCCAATCAATTACTGTAGTACGATCCTCAAATAGAATCAATCCCAATCAATTACTGTAGTACGATCCTCAAATAGAATCAATCCCAATCAATTACTGTAGTACGATCCTCAAATAGAATCAATCCCAATCAATTACTGTATTACGATCCTCAAATAGAATCAATCCCAATCAATTACTGTAGTACGATCCTCAAATAGAATCAATCCCAATCAATTACTGTAGTACGATCCTCAAATAGAATCAATCCCAATCAATTACTGTAGTACGATCCTCAAATAGAATCAATCCCAATCAATTACTGTATTACGATCCTCAAATAGAATCAATCCCAATCAATTACTGTATTACGATTCTCAAATAGAATCAATCCCAATCAATTACTGTAGTACGATCCTCAAATAGAATCAATTCCAATCAATTACTGTAGTACGATCCTCAAATAGAATCAATCCCAATCAATTACTGTATTACGTTCCTCAAATAGAACCAATCCCAATCAATTACTGTAGTACGATCCTCAAATAGAATCAATCCCAATCAATTACTGTAGTACGATCCTCAAATAGAATCAATCCCAATCCTCAAATAGAATCAATCGCAATCAATTACTGTAATACGATCCTCAAATAGAATCAATCCCAATCAATTTCTTTCGTGCATACAGTTACATTAAACCTCCATCGCACAAGTAATCTAAGCCATCGCACAAGTAATCTAAGTAACCATACCAGAATTTGTACAAAAAATCTCTGCTCGACAACAAATCATGAAACCACAGACCATCAGCAAAAACAACTGTTTAAGGGGTCGACATGATCTCGTCGTCGGCGATGTTGAGTTAAATGTGATCTCGTGATGTCGTCTGTGTCCATGGTGTCGTCTATGTTTGCACCCTCTTTTCCGCAATAAATATGACGTTGTCATGTTACTAGCGAGACATTTTATAAAATGGAAATTATTTTGAATCAGACCCAGCCTCTCAAGCGATTGGAAGCTGGTAACCAAACGAATTGACTATGAATAAAAAGCTTTTTCGTGTAATAATTGGAAGTAGATTTCCGATACTGGTGGGTCGTCAATCGTTGATAAACCATCGATAAAAATACCCAAGAAGCCACCCAGGTAACAATTTACACAAATTGAGTAATTGATTGAGATTGATTCTATTTGAGGATCGTAATACAGTAATTGATTGGGATTGATTCTATTTGAGGATCGTAATACAGTAATTGATTGGGATTGATTCTATTTGAGGATCGTACTACAGTAATTGATTGGGATTGATTCTATTTGAGGATCGTACTACAGTAATTGATTGGGATTGATTCTATTTGAGGATCGTACTACAGTAATTGGTTGGGATTTATTGTATTTGAGGATCATACTACAGTAATTGATTGGGATTGATTCTATTTGAGGATCATACTACAGTAATTGATTGGGATTTATTCTATTTGAGGATCGTAATACAGTAATTGATTGGGATTGATTCTATTTGAGGATCGTAATACAGTAATTGATTGGGATTGATTCTATTAGAGGATCGTACTACAGTAATTGATTGGGATTGATTCTATTTGAGGATCGTAATACAGTAATTGATTGGGATTGATTCTATTTGAGGATCGCAATACAGTGATGTGGATAATCTAATATTATATCACCACAAAAATCAACTTGGGTACATCACAATGCATTCCTATGCAGAATATTTTCTTGCGTTGAGGCAGCGTCTTCCGTTGGAGTACCAATTAAGACATGTATAAAAGGGAGATAATTGGAGCATTGTCATCTGCAGAGGCTGAATTGGAACCTTTGTCACCAGTTAATTTCGAATAAGAAAAAGTGAGTATTATAGATAGTGTGTTATAATACGGAAATATAATCATATTATTATCTTATCTCAACGAAAATATCATTTAATCAACTATTTGACCTGTCTTGCACAATTCCAACACACGGTATTGAAGCCAGTTGAATTTGCGGAAACACAACAATACCAACATTTCTACTGAGCTTAATGTCGATGCGAAGAAGAAGCTGTTCAAGTTTTACTACTAATTTCAGTATTGAAAGAAACAACGATATGACTTTATTATTGATGAATTTTATTCACAACTGTACAGTTTGATCAATTCCGTAGATTCTGCAACGATGACGGTCTTATTTCTGGACAGTTTTCTTTCTCGGTCTGAATTAGTTGGTCATTGACAGACTTGTTTTGAGTTTGTTTCCCTCTTCTATCATATAAAACGCACCTCTGAAATATATTAAAAAAACAGTCCAAATTATTTCAAGGGATCTCATTGGTGCCTTCTTTCTTAGGATAAGTTATTAATGGAAGGTACAAAATTACGCAGGCCTAACTGTGTTCTATTACCGCTAGTTAAATTAAAGGAGTACTCAGTAAATTGCCATGAAAACAAACCACTATGCCTAGAATTCAGTCGCCGGTTCGACGGCTTATATAAATTAAGAAGTGCGATTCCACATCAATGGCGTCCTCCTGGGAAACTACAACAAAATAGTTTACCATGTGCATAGATTACAAAATTACATTTAATCACCTTAATATTCACATAACAGAATTATAAAATTCCATTTCTTGGAGGGAATATCCTTGCTTACGCACACACGTTACTTAAAAGAAAACGGCTAGTTTCGGAGCGCAACTGATATATGTCTTGGAGAAATAGATTTAAATTGAGACGGATGGATATTTCTCTAACTACTCTTGTACGAACAGTGTTTAGGATTTGTTTTAAAAAAGTCTCAAATAAAATGAAGTACTTCAGAATTTAAACATTCTCAATTGACCTATAAAATTACTGGGGCATTGTAGAATGGACCCTCTCATAACTGATTGTGAATCGGTTGACTTTCGTATTTCCTTTGTAGTTATATTTTTCCGGAATACACTTTATTTGACATGGCTATTTTCGAAATGTCCTTTGTTATCAGGTGAATGAGTCATTCTATCTCGTAATCATAACATTGTGACGAATGACGTCAGAACATTTTGAAAAATTTACGTTAATGAAGGTAAGTTGGAAATTGAAATATATCCCTTAGTCCATATGTACGTTCTGGATCTGAGTTTGAAAGGATATGCTACAAAAAAAAATCCTTTGTGTGTGACGGTGACAATGCCGATTTTTTATTTTCACTCCAAAACCTGCCAAATAACATTTTTCTTGAAGATTACATACTGAAATATCCCCTTTGAAAAAAAACTGAGATGTTCAGTTGCATAAAAATGGAGATATGATTGATCAAAATGCGCCCCCCGCTTATTTTGGTATTTTGGGGGAATTTTCATGGAGGATTTTCTCTTGTAGCAAAGATATGACACCTCAAACCTAAAACTAACTTCCTAATACATTATCTGACAAAATTATTTTTGTTTGAGGTGTCATATTTTTGCTACGAGAGAAAATTCTCACTGCAAATGCCTCAAAAACACCATATCGGGCAAGGGAGCACATTTTGTTCAATCATATCTGTATTTTTATATAACGGAGCATCCCAATTTTTTCAAATCTGTTTTGGCAAGTCTTGGATTGGAAAAAAAGTCTTTCCCGTATTGTCGTCACATATCTTTTCAATAGGCTGTCAGGTTTTCAAATTGTCAGGAAGATTGCAATGCTCCCTCAACAACTGGACAAGAGTACATAATTAATAGTGAAACAACAGATGTAAAACTACCCCACATACCAAAGCTCATGAATGGGAAAAACTCCCACACTCATACCTCACGTTTGTAACACATACACATTTACCCCCAGCCAACCACATATGCGAGAGAATCTTATGAACCGTACACAGGAATTGTTCCAAGCTGAGCCAGACTAAATGGGGCATATACACAGGTGTCACATATTTCAGATTACCACATATAATTATTACACACGAGTCGTATACTTCACACATAAGATACATGGGTGATTCGCGATTAATTGGAGCGATATACAAGAGGTGGGAACAATTGACGACGTCTGGCGACTAAAAAGCATCCATATGACTACAGGAAAGTATTCGTCGACACCTAACATGGACGAAGTGAGACGAGTCGACACCTAACATGGACGAAGTGAGACGAGTAGCAAACAAGAGACCCAAGATTGTGGGTGCATGGTGCACGGTGTTCCATACCAGTAGTATAGTAAGAGTAAATTCACGTCTTTGCGCCTCACTGCGCATGCGCAGAACTTGTTGTGACGTCAGAATTGGGGTTCTGCGCATGCGTGTGTGGTGGGTGGTGGGGCGAAGTTGGCAATGGCGGTGTGTGGTGGGTGGTGGGACGAAGCTGGCAATGGCGGCGTGTGGTGGGTGGTGGGACAGTGTGTGGTGGGTGGTGGGACAGCGTGTGGTGGGTGGTGGGACGAAGCTGGCAATGGCGGTGTGTGGTGGGTGGTGGGACAGCGTGTGGTGGGTGGTGGGACATGACCCCTATGGCAATGGCGGCGTGTGGTGGGTGGTGGGACGCAGCTGGCAATGGCGGCGTGTGGTGGGTGGTGGGACAGCGTGTGGTGGGTGGTGGGACAGCGTGTGGTGGGTGGTGGGACAGCGTGTGGTGGGTGGTGGGACATGACCCCTATGGCAATGGCGGTGTGTGGTGGGTGGTGGGACGAAGCTGGCAATGGCGGCGTGTGTGTGTGGTGGGTGGTGGGACAGCGTGTGGTGGGTGGTGGGACGGAGATGGCAATGGCGGCGTGTGGTGGGTGGTGGGACGCCGATGGCAATGGCGGATTGTAGAAAAACGTATAAAAGGAGTCGATTTTTAGGGTAGGGGTGTTTTCAATCTGACTTACCTGACCTGTCTGCCTGCCTGCCTGCCTGCCTGCTTGCCTATCCGCTTGTATGAGACGAAAAGCATGAGACGTGGAGAAGATTTTCCCTGGGACCCAGCAGTACCTCCGGTTGAAGTCTTGCCTGAAGATGAGCGTGTCAGGGACATTTATCAACGTCACTGGGCTACCATACGCCATTGTTTCCACCGTGATCGTCGTCTATTGGACTTGTATAACTACCGACTGGAGGACCTCACGTATCTGTCTACCTATGCCGAGAACATTTTTACAGATCAGGTCACTGCCTTCAAATTGAATGTGACATTTGGGTACATCTTACGGCACAAGGCGACGGACCAGCTGCGGTATTTCTATCCCAGCAATAATACCTATGTGTTTGACCAGCCATTCACGATCACGGATGCGATTTCTCTGGAGCCACTCATCGACCAATTGACTACGTTGGATCCATTGGAATGGGCTCGGTTGCAACGCCCCAATACCCAATGGCTGGTGGAAATGGTGACCAACGTCACATTTTTCGTCACGAAAATGAGAGATCATCCTATCGGTGCTCCTGTACTACTTCCTCCGTGGTTGCTTCATCGACACGGCCTGTATGCATTAACATCAGGGCTGAAGGGGTCCTACAAAGACCGGAAATGTCTGTTTCGGTGTTTGGCCGTGCATGTGGACGAGTGTAACCCCCGGCGTTGTGACACAGTGGCCGATGGCTATTGGGAACAGTATTTAGAGCAGCAAGACATTGACCCGCGGCACTTCCGTGGAGTGCCTTTTAAGAATTTGGATGACGTGGAAACACTGTTCGACATTAATATCTTTGCCTATCGATTACGATGCGAGGACGATACATTTGTGGCTGAATTGGTTCGGCGATCAACAGAACGGTATGCTGCTACGATGAAAGTCAATGTCTTCGACAACGGTGGGGTGAGTCATTTTTCGCTGATCCACGATATGAGCCAGTACGCTCAGTCTTTCAGTTGTGGTCAATGCCATCGGGTGTTTCATCGCTCCACCAACTTACATCGCCACGAGAAAATCTGTGACAACAGTGTCAAGCGAGTATATCCGGGTGGCGTGTATCATAATACGCCTACTATTTTCCAGGAACTGGCCGATGAGGGTGTGATGATACCGGAAGAGGACCGTTATTTTCCCTACCGGGCGTGTTATGATTTTGAGGCCCTGTTGGAGCCCATGGACATGTTTTCAGCAAAAACGCAGTGGACGCAGCGCCATATTCCTCTGAGTGTCAGTATTTCCAGCAACGTACCTGGCTATGACGCTGCTCCGGTGTGTTTCGTGTCCACGGGGGACTCCCATGAGTTGATTACCCGCATGATGGAGTATTTAGAGCAAGTCAGTGCGGCTAGTACGGAATTGTTGGTGGCCAAGTTTCAGGACGTACTGGACCAACTGGACGACCGCATTCCTGTACCCGGTGTAGCGTTCAGCGACGATGAAGAGTCCGAGTCCGAGTCCGAGTCCGAGTCCCTGCAGTCGCAGCCTCTGCAGGCGCGGGATGTACCTTTACCGAAACCGTATGCGCAGAAATTGAAGTTACGCTTCCTACAATACCTAGGTCAGTTACCGGTGCTCGGCTTCAACTCGGGGCGCTATGATTTGAACATGGTGAAAGAATTTCTCTACCCTTACTTGGCCCAGCCGAACACCCTCAAGTGCGTGATCAAGAAGATCAATAATCATATGGCCCTCACTACCACGTCACTGCATTTCCTCGATGTGCGGAATTACCTGGCACCCAATCACAGTTATGATCAGTGGGTGAAAGCATACGACTGTACCCAGACGAAAGGTTACTTCCCGTACACCTATATGACGAGCCTGGACCGCTTAGAAGACACCCAGTTGCCACCCCGGGAAGCGTTTTACAATGACCTGAAAGGGGAAGCTCTGCCAGAGGCCACCTACATCGAACTCCAACAAGTGTGGAACCGCCACAGCATGAAGACGTTACGAGATTTCCTGATATGGTATAATAACCTAGATGTGGTTCCTTTCCTGGAAGCGGCCGAGAAAATGGTGCAACTCTTTCGTCGCCAAATGCACGTGGATATCTTTAAAGAGTGCTTGAGTTTACCGGGTCTAGCGCTTCGCCATTTGTTTCAAGAGTGTTCCACCTACTTCTCGCTGGTACAACAGAAAGATGCAGACATGCATGAATGTCTGAAGAAGAACATTGTGGGTGGACCTAGCCTTATTTTTCACCGCTACCATGAGAAGGATGTGACTACACTGCCCAGTGGCAAACCCTGTGCCAAAATCATTGGCTTTGACGCCAATGCCCTCTATCTGTGGTCACTCGCCCAACCCATGCCCAGCGGGCATTATACGCGTTGGTTGGCGGAAGATCGGCATTTCACACCTCAACGGTCACCTTACAAACATCTCGCCGACCAGTGGTTAGACTGGGAAGCCTATCGACGGGGAATTTATATACGACACCAGACCAACGCCACAGAGAAGCGTATAGGAGATCGTCGACTCCCCGTCGATGGGTTTGCCCTTGTACAAGGAACACCGACCGTTTTCCAGTTTTACGGGTGTTACTGGCACGGTCACGAATGCCATTTCAGCGCTGGCCGCTTCAACGAGCGACGTGGAAAAACACCGGAAGAATTACGCGACGAAGTGGTGGCCAACGGGGATTACGTGAAAGAGCGAGGATTCCATCTCATTGAAATGTGGGAGTGTGAATTTCACACGATGTGCCAGGCCCTGCCCCATTTACGACGGTTCCTAAAAGAGCGTGAGTACCCCTTGAGTCATCGGCGATTGCTCAGTCTGCCACAGATGTTGGACGCCATTCGTTCGGGAGACCTCTACGGCTTTGTAGAATGTGATTTGCATGTTCCCGACACTCTCAAGCCTCTCTTCGCCCAGTGTCCCCCCCTCTTTAAGAACACGCTGGTGGGTCGGGCGGATATTGGGGACCTACGCAGAGCAGCATGAAGTACTGCCTCAACCACGCCGTATGTTGATTGGGAGTATGTGGGCCGAGAAAATCTTGCTGGGCACGCCCTTACTGCAGTGGTACATGAACCACGGTTTGGAAATTACTCAAATATATCAAGTGATACAGTACGTACCCGAGGCTTGTTTTGCGGAGAATGCCGACCTCGTGACGTCGGCCCGTCGTCAAGGTGATCAAGACCCGAGTCAGGCCATCATCGCTGAATCTTGGAAGCTCACTGGCAATGGTTATTACGGAAAAACGGTAACGAACCAGGATAAGCACGTCAACGTGAACATTTGTAGTACTGCCCAAGCCCGCAAAAAAGTGAATTCTCCTCTGTTTCGATCCGTGGAGGTGATTGATGACGACACCTATGAAGTCACTTCAGCCAAGAAGACTATCCGGTACAACTTACCCCTGCAGATTGGATGTATGGTCTATCAGGTGGCCAAGCTGAGGATGCTGCAGTTTCTCTATGACTTCATGGGTGTCTATTTTAACCCTTCAGACTGGCAGTTGATGGAAATGGATACGGACTCGGCCTACATGGCCGTCTCTAATGCCGATTGGGAGTCCCTGGTGAAACCCGAGTTACGGGAGCAGTATGAGGTGGAACGGGACCAGTGGCTGCCTCGACGTGACCATTACCAGTACGACAAGCGTACGCCCGGGCTCTTCAAGCTGGAGTGGAATGGGGATGCTATGATTGCCCTGTCGTCGAAGATCTACTACTGTTACGGAGGAGACGGCGGAGACGATAAGTTTAGTTGTAAAGGCGTCAACCGACGTGACCCGGCCATCGACAAAGCTCTCTACCTGGGTGTATTACAAAGCCAAGCCAGTGCCAGTGGCACTAACAGAGGATTCCGGGTCGTCGACCACCAGATGCGCACCTATATTCAGCAAAGAGATGCCTTTACTTTCTTTTATCCCAAACGAAAAGTGTTGGCCGACGGTGTGAGCACCACTTACTTGGACTTGTAAAAAACAATGTGGAACTATAACTGTTGATATACGAGTTATAAAACTGTAAAAGTCAGGATGGCCGAGTGGTCTAAGGCGCCGGTATTAAGTGCTGGTCGGCGATTGCCGTACGTGGGTTCGAATCCTACTCCTGACAAAAAATTTTGTACCTTACCACTACTACTATTCTATGTGTACATACCCCTACTATTTGTACCCTGTATTCTATTTGTATATAGTCAGTAACTCATTCTTGTTGACTTAAATAAAAAAGAGAGAAAGTCAAAACATTTTTTTTGTGTTTTTTCATCAATTTATTCAACAATGAACGTCAGAACAACAACGTCATAACAATATAACAATAAACAAGTGGTCTGCGCGCGCAGTACATTTTTTAAGTTAACCAGAGAAATGGCGCATGCACATTAAAACGAGAGGCCGTCCAGTCATAGACGAGGACATCACGGTCTTCGGCTTGACAATAATCATCAAACATATGTACAATGGTGGGCATAGAATGTCCTCTACTCCGGTGAGTGAGATAAAACACACAGTACTGTCCGCACACACTACTCAAGGGTCCTTGTAATCTTTGCGTATTCCAACGCCACTCTGTAGTAGAGACGTCCATGAATTTCACCAAATCGGCATGGAGGGGTGCAAGTCCGTAGGAATCAAAGTATTCGCCTTGGCCTAGGGTGTCCACGTATACAGCTATCCAATGTTCACCGGGTCGACTCCTCGTGTCTGTATTAAGGATGTAGGCTGCTGGGATGGTGGAGTGGGTGGGAAACACATTGCGTGGAAACACACCTCGAAAGGGGATCTTCGCATCTCGCTGGAGTATGCTCATCAGCTGCTCTGTATCCATCTTAGCTGGCGTAGTCACACAGCACGTTTCTTTGCTGATTCACGCTGATGACGTTATCAAACTCGGCGTAGCAAATCACGTTAATGGTGTGGGTTAGAGGGATGGAGAAACGCAGTTCCAACCGTAGGTTTCCTTTCTTGAGCAAAGCCTGTTGATGATCGTGTTCCAAGGTGGGGGTGAGGTCAAAGGCGAACAATGTGTACCCATGGCTAAAGTCTTCTCGACTGATGGTATTGCCTTCGTCCTGGTTGTTTTGTCCTGTGGCTGTAAACAGGTTCAGGTAGGTCCGCACATAGTTTCCGCTAGTAAAGTTCGGTTGTAATGGCCGGGCTGGAATTTGATGGCCGGCCACGTGCAGTGCCACAAAGTTGATGTTGAAATGTTCAAATTTGAACGGATTCTCAGCCCAATTTCCATTGAATGCGGTGTTGGTCACACACGCCAGGGTAAGACGTTTAGGCAGATCCCCTAGAAATAAATTTTCACGATTGGCCATCATCGTACCTGTGGGCACAGAGAACACCTTGGTCTGTACGCGTCGGATGGGGTACTGGGCTGGTTTTTTCGCTAAGGCTTCCATGTGACCCAGCAACACCCCCTGTTGCAAATCTACCGTACGGACAAACAGGGCTGCATCTTCAATGACGATCTTGTAATGGATATCTCCCGCTCCACCGGCCATTAAGGCGAACTTAGGTATGGACCGGATCAACTTGATCTTGATGGATACACCGTTCATCATGTAGCGGTCTTGCATGAACAGATCGGCGTGCAGTCGCCCCATCATATCGATGGACTTGCTTTCGGCTGTCATTCTTTTGCGTGTGATGTACCCAGCATTGGCACCGAGTATGCTGTCATGGTATCCGGGTTTATCCCTGAAGTACAGCTCAGCTTGTAAGTGTGATTCTTTGGCATCAGTGCCGTACGACAACAGCGTCTCCAAGTAGGCTCGGTACGGGTACGTATTGGTGGACGTACTGATGAGTCTATCGTTCAGACTTATATCCACCTGTTGGAACAAGGAGTGCAGCCAAAGATTCACCGGGCCTACATTCGCATCGGCCTCTATGTCCGTCCCGTCCATGTCCGTTATTTTGGCTTTCACGTACAAGTAGGTGTGGGCTAAATCCAGGTAGGCCGTATCTTTGTTTTCAATGGTAAATTCCACGGGGCCCTGTCCCGTCAGGCTAGCCAGGGGTCGATGTTCTACCCAACGTCCTTCGGCTATACTGGTTTGGGTGGGTGGAATAGTCCACAAATCCAATTCACTGTTGGTAGACGGACACGACTCGGAGTGAATGAATGCCATTATGCGAAGATGTCTCTCCTACTACTTCTCTTCTTCTTTTTCTTCTTCTGGGGCGTAGTCCTTCTCCTCTGGGGTGTGCGTCGTCGGTGTGTTGGACGTTGAATGAATCTGGGGAGTGTGGGTCTTTGTCTTTTAAGGGCTTTGGCGATCAACACACCCCCCGCTTCTTTAGCCCGTCGTTTCAAGGCTTGTCGGGGTGCTGTGCCTTCCATCACATCACCGGCCACGCGCAATCCACTGCGTACCGCTTGTTTTCCCACCGCTTTCACACCCCGTGTCACCATGGGTAAAAACGTTTTCACAATGCTGCCCAGGATGTTCCCCAATCCGTGACCGCGTTGCATGCGTGCCCCGCTAAACAGGGGCAAGTTTCCGCCCGTTTGTTTCTTGTAGTAGTCGGCATAGCTGGGCGTATGGCACTGGTAAGGCACGTACATTATACGAAGTGAGGAGAGCGAGCTTGTCGGAAAGCAAGTGTCAGCACCACTTTTCCTCGTTCGAATGGGATCGGACGTCCCGTGTCATCTCTTATATCCACCGTGATCGTGTTGATATCGGTATGTCGTACGGGCAGGTACATGATATGGTTGAAACTCTCGGTGGCTTGATCGCCATACGTCTTGCTAATGGGTACCACCCGTAACAGAGGTGTGTTTACATCACCCACAATATGGCTGTCCACGGCGTCCGAGTAGACGTACAGTCCGTACATACCTACTTTCATATCCATCAAATGGGTTCCGCTGTCAATGGTGGGACCCGGGTAGATGCGCTCATTCAGCCTTAACATTTGCTGTAGTGCACGACTGAATTGCACTTCCACGTTAGGGCTCAGCATGATAGAGCTCTTGTCGTTGTGTACGTTGACATCGAAGAATATGTTTTGCTTGAAGCGATAGGATATCAGGCGTGTTGCATCATCCGTGCTCTCCTTTAGAGCCTTGTACTCCATCAAGGCCATCAGAGCCTGTATGAACTTCTGGGGCGTATCGTATTGGCCTTGGGGGAGCGTCAATTTGTAGGTTTTATCATCGTAGGTCACTTGGTACCACATTTCTTTGTCTTGTACGTTGTACCATGAGTAAGGGTATTGAATATCCACCAGTCCACATTCCCAGCGTCCCGGTAAATGTAACGGTTGGGGTAATTGCGTGACATACTTGATCAAGGTGTTGTCAGGAAACACGTCGAGTGAGCTATTACTGGGCAACGTCAGATAAAACATGACGACTGAGTTGTTCTGGCTTCTGCACCGGGTTTTTATAGGAGTTATTAGTAGGGTTCCCAGTAAGGGCCCCAGGTCTTGGGCGCCTTACCTCGGCGTTGTGATCGTCGCGTTGACTTAGATCGGCTACGTCCCCGTCGTGGTTGTGGTATTTTGGACGGCGGCGGCGGCGGCGGTGACATGGAGTCCCAAGAAGAGGCGGAGGAGGGTGGAGGTCGGGTCGATTGCTGCATAAAGGCCCAACGGTTAGGATTCCCTACCAATTCTTGAGGGGTGTGTGTGTCTTTTAATCCCTGAGCAAAGGCTTCCCAGCCCGGTGGATTAGAGTGTTTGCGAGAACGCACCATATCGTTGATCAAATCGGTCATATGAGACCCCGGCACCACTTGATTGCGAATGAGCAGGTTTCCTTCCGCGTTCCACCCCATATCGGCATGCTGTTTCACCCGGTCCAACAATAAACGCGCCTTGGTCTTGAAGGCTTTAGGCACACTGGCCAACACTTCCTGTTCCAGCTCAGGTGAGGATGACGGGGATGGAAGTGTGGTGGGTACTGGTGGTGGTGGTGTACTACTAGTACTACTCCCGCTCCCTCTATATTGATCCATAAACGTCTGGTACCGGTTCAGCGTATGATGGTAGAGTTGAATTTTCTCGTGATCGGGCAGTCGACGTTGCAGTATACTATTCATCTCTTCATCCAGAGACTGGAGTTGTTGCACTGTGGCCGGTACGGGATAGGGGGATTGCAAACTCTGTAACAGTCGAGGTTCGACCAGCATCATTTTTTTCGTATGTTCCATGTTTTAGCGTCCTCCCAAGATGGAACCGAGTAACGGGCCCAGTACAGTAGCGGCTAAGGGGGCGAGCAGTGCACCGAGAAATCCACCTCGCTGTAACACCTGTTTCTTTTTCTTGACACTGCCCGTTTTCTTCACCAACGTTCGGAGACCCGCCTTGTGCCGTTGCAATTTCCCTTTCTGCAGAGGACTGAGTGGAACATTGCCTTTTAATAGATTATGGGCCACTTCACACAAACACCGTACCAAGTCCGCATCCGCGCCGCGCACCAGGGCCCGGCCCACCTCCGGTGGCGCGCTGCGTAATACGCGCAAAGCTGGCGCGTGCTTGCGTATGCGTGCAGACATGATGAGGAATGAGGGCTCGAGTGCCTTGTCTTCTTCTTTTATCTTCTTTACTCTTTTCTCATTTGGGGGTGTACACCGTCTGTATCTCGCCGGGAAAAATCAGGGTACGCAATCGCAGGGTGGAGGGCGTGTCTTGTTTCAAGTCGATGAGTAGATATCCGTGCGCAGGTTGGGTCGCATCTTCAAAGGCTTCTCGTACAAAGGCCGTGTTTTTAGGGTACATCTGTTGGGCGAGATGGGTAATTTGCGAAGCGTCTCTGGGGTTTTTGAATAACACCACATACTGAGCATTCAAACTAATGTTTCTGTGCTCTTTGTTCTTACTGAAGAGATTCTGTACGATGTAGATGATGCTCAACCGCCGATGATGGCTGCCTTTGGTAAAGAGACGGGTGATTCGACTGTCCGTTTCCGTCATGAGATCGTCGACTACCACCAAGGTGTCTTGGGGTGTATCTTCAGGAGGTAAGCCTTCCACTAAGGTGAGTCCCGGTACACGGGCCAGTGCCTCGTACGCGGGTTGCCAAGCGCCATAACACCACAGGATGCGCGCTAGAGGCGGTGAAATGAGGGCGGACCCATGTTGGATGAGACGTTGAACGAAGTGCGTTTTTCCCGACCCTGTCGGTCTAGCGATGAGACACGTGAAAGGATGCTGCCACCGAGGGTCCATAGTTTATTTGGTGATTTGCGCTCGACGGTTAGAAGACCACCATTGTTGTCGGGGATCCCACCGGGAATCGTAGTCGATTGGATACCGTTGTGGTGGTAAACGTGGTGATTCACGGGGATCCACTGCAAATATGTTGAGCAACGTATTGGTGGTACTAGGTGTGGGTGATGAGGTGGAAGCGCTTCTCAGGGATGATGACGGCGGTGGATGACGTCGTGGCGTGGTTGGAGTAGTACGGGGCGTCGTGGTGGATAGGTCGATGGTGCGGGCCAAGGGTAACGGGATAGTGGTGGTGATGGCTGGAGTAGACGGTATGGTCGGTGTCTGGGTTGATACGTGGCGCACCCTTGACGTCTTGGCTGGCGTAGGCAGCGTCGTGGTCGTCGTGGTGGATGACGGAGAACGCAGGGTATTCAAACAGGATAACACCGTCGTCAAATCGTAGAACACACCTGTAAATAACGTACCCACAAGCACTACTACACACACTAGAGTACCCACTTGTGCTTTTCGAGTTCGTAATAGTAAGGGTAGACGTGTACTATCCATGGTACAATCCTACACTGAAGGCGGGTGGTGATGGGGGTTAGAATTTATAGACGTTTCATGTCACGGCCGGACACCCAGGAATTAAACGAACGAGGCCATCCTTGCCATTTGACGAGATGATAGGGAATGCCACGGCGACGTTCCGTTTTCAAAATCTTTTCCACCGTGTAATAGTCTTTGGGTGTTTTCACTATGGGTTGTAATTCTGCCTCGTAAAACGTGCCTTGCAGTCTCTCTCCTTGTAGATCTTCCAGTTGATAGACGTGTGGCTGTCGAGGTTTATGGCGAACGATGACAAAGTGCTCGTCACTCCAGTTGGGCAAATAACTTTTCTCAAATTGACCTTTCACTTTACTGATCCGTACCACATCTCCACGTTTGTACCGGGGTGCCGTGAGTGGTTGTGAACTGGATGAGTACAGCGTAGCACGCACTTGATGTTCGTTGCGTTCTGTCACAGCACGGGGAGCTCGCTGGATACTGCGATGATAGGCGCGATTGTAGCCTTGCACCAGTTGAGGGAGTACATCGATGTAGCGTCGAGTGTTTTGGGCGGTAAAATACTTGTACATGCGCCCTTTGAAGGTACGATTGAAACGTTCCACCACAGAAGCTTTCGTCTCGTTGTACGTATGAAAGAAAAATACCTTCTGTTTCTTAAGAAAGGCTTGAAAGGGTCGGTTGAGAAATTCGGTGCCTTCATCTGTTTGTAAATAAAGAGGTTTGCGCCCCGTCTTGAAAATCTGCTGGAAGGCTCGTATGAGATTCTCTCCTGTTTTGGTGCGAATGGGTAGTACCCAGGCATACTTGGATAGAATATCGATACAGGTCAATATATACCGATGTCCATCATTGTGAGGTGCAAAGCGACTCATGTCCACTAAATCCGCCTGCCATTGCGCGTCTATCCCGCCGACGATCACCCGGTTACGGCGAAAATGACGTCGGGCTGCTCGGTGCAAACTATAGGTGTCTTGCGTTTTTAACCAGTCTCGAACTTGAGTTCGACTGATGCCTTGAGAATGGGCAGCTCGAGAAAGCGCTCCCACAGCGCTATATGCGGCTGGACTATTAGGGCTGTAATACAGATCGCTTAACACCTCGTTAATCACTGTAGACTGCTTTTTCCGGTCCCGCGGCTTCATCACGGACTTTTTCTTCTTCATCGTTCTGGGCCGCTTCATCAGGTGACACTGTCATTCTAGCCTGTGTGCATTCTATACATATAGTATTTTCCCCATCCGCTTTTTTTTCATCAGGTTCATCTACCGCGTGTTCGATAGCACGAGCCCATGCCAATTGGTGGGGTGATCGGTCGTCCGGTGTAAACAACTGGTCCACCCTAGCGACTACTTTCTCCAAGGCTGACCACAGAGAGGGAGTTAGGAGGAAACTTCGCGCCGGCTCTTGGTAGCGTCCCACCCGTGGAAAGAGCACAGTATGGTATACGTAGTTGGCCTTGTCCAGGTGGATCAGGTGTCCGTCTAACTCGCCGTTCAACACTCGTTTAAACTTAGTCCACCCATCACGCTCTAGTGTCACCCTATTCGATAGAGTCTCAGCGTGCTCAAAGCAAATAGGTCCACAATCTTCGACCAGGGTGACTTTAGCTTCATACACGTATAAGCCCACATTGGGTGTAAGAGGCAGGATGGCTTGTAGTGATGACATGCTTGCTCTCAATGTCGAACGGCGAATGACCCACACTCTGTCTCAGCCCTCGTATTTATAGGGTCAGGTACTATACTGTCACTCTAGCCTCTGTGCATTCTCTAGTATGTTGCCCATCATCAGATTTTTTTTTTCATCAGGTTCACTCAGCGCGTCTTCCCTAGCACGAACGCACGCTAATTGGTCGGGTGATCGGTCGTCCGGTGTAAATAACTGGTCCACAATAGGCACTATTTTCTCCAAGGCTGACCACACAGAGGAAGTTAGGCTGATACTTCGCGTAGGCTCTGGGTACCGACCCAGACGTATGTGGCCGGGCGGTACGGAATATACGTACATGGCATTGTCCAGGGGGATGACGTCTCCGTCCAACTCTCCGCTCAATACCCGTTTAAACTTAGTCCATCCATCACGCTGTAGTGTCACCGGATTCGATAGCATGTAAGCGGGCGTCCAGTAAATAGCTTGATGGTCTTTCACCAGCGTCACTTCATCTTGATAAATGTATAACCTCACACTGGGTGTAAGAGGCAGGAT
The DNA here is from genome assembly GCA_036873755.1 of Hanleya hanleyi. Classification (NCBI taxonomy): domain Eukaryota; kingdom Metazoa; phylum Mollusca; class Polyplacophora; order Lepidopleurida; family Hanleyidae; genus Hanleya; species Hanleya hanleyi. Next base: position 74,135 of record JAVTVY010027594.1, read on the forward strand.
AGCGCGTAGTGCCATGCTTGCTGTAAATGTCGAGCGGAGAATAACACACACTCTTGTCTCATCCCCTGTATTTATAGCGTCAGGCCCTATTCTGTGAGAGGCGGTTGGGGTGGAGAGAGGACTTTATCCACCAGGGGCGTCACTTGTTGCAAAGCCGTCCAGAGATCGGGATCCAGCGTAAATCCCCCGCGTTTCAAACATACAAGTCGGGCAAAATACGGGCCGCGGAAAATGTAGACGTCCTGACACAGGTGTATACTATCTCCATCTAAATCGCCGCATAACACACGTTTCAACGTAGTCCAGCCTTCCGGGGTTAAAGACACACGGGCCGGTTCCGATGTGCACCAACAGCGGGAATCGTCATCAAATAATTCCACGCGTTCAGGATATAATACTAACGTACAATCCCGGGTCAGTGTACGCGTGGCTAGTGAATTCGCTTCTGGGTAGAGTAGATCATGAACGTCGGTGATTATAGCTTTCAGCGCCTGCCATAATGCCGGTCGCAATACAATAGCAGCACCTCCACACTGTTCAATCCGCGGAAAAAAAGAATCCTCTCTTCCACTCCGCAGGTACACACCCAGTCCTACATGCATAAAATCCACTTCGGGTTGTTTTCCCTGTAACAAGCGTGTTAATAGCGCCCACCCTGGTAGGGTTAAACATAATTTCACTTCTTTAGGATGTTCCAGGATAAGCTGCACTTGTTGATCATATACCATGAAAATGACATCCGACGTCAATTGAAAGAACGCGAGCTCCTTTCCCGGTGCTGCCATCATGATAAATGACAAAAAAATACCGCGCCAAGCAAAATATATAGATCGATTCTTGCTAATGGGAATAAAAAAATTGTACATAAAAAAAATACCCCGTAGAAAAAATAATTAAAATTAACAATGTAATTTTTGTAGACGGACCCCGAGTGCATAAATTGATATTCTTGAATCATTAACATGATAAAAATAAAATATTATCATGGCGGGCATCGTATATCAAGTCCTCATAATTACCCAAACAATGCCTAGTACTCTAAAATAGCCAAACCCGATCCTTGCAAAGCCATACTATATATGTAATAAATACTAGACGTACGTGAAGGGTTTTCTTCAATGTTAAATTGTATGCTCTGTGTCCCCCTAGTGCGTTTATAAATTTAAAGACACGTTAATTCAATGAAACAATTCATCAAATAGGTAGCCCCCAGGCCCGGCTGGCTTCTACTTGAATCAAACAATGTAATTCATACGACAAACACATTTAATAAATTACCCAAAGCATGAATTAGAACAAAAGCGGGATGCCATTTGTTTAAAGGAAAAAATGGGACGCAACTCTGTTTTGACACGAAAATTTGAATCGAAACGGCTCGCGTTGTGTTTTCTTACGGTGAAATGAAGGGTCTGTTTTTATCATTTTCTACCGTTCCCTTTGGATAATCGCGCTGGAATTTTCACCGAGCTAGTATAAGAGGGTAAGTGATACTCTTCATATATTTTTAGACAGGAAAATTAATTTATTTTCAGTGTAGCGGATTTTTCCTACTATCGTACTTTCCCCTTAGGCGAGTGAAAATCACTGAAATTCATACAATAACAATAGAGTCGAACGGTAGGGAGCTAAAATTTTACATACTATACTATCAATTATCTGAGTTGAATTGGAAATAAAATATATACGGCAGTGATATTTTATTGTTAAAATACAGTCGTTTATAAACGTAAAACAAACACACGCTGAATTTCATGTTCGCTTGAAGCTGGACGGCTTCGCCGACGTCCGCGCGAAGCCTTTATATATCGCGGCCCAGATTTCATAGGGCCATTATTCCAAACCTTTTTACAAGAACAACAAGATGTCTCAACAAGCAAAAATTTCCACAACGAACACCATCAAGCCCATAGGGAGGACGAAGCAACTAAGCCGCCGCAAGAAGATGGTAATGCGCAAAGTCATACGGGAATTTTGGACGGCAGAATTCGAATGTTGGGAGGCGGCGCTCCAACACACCACCAATCCAGGGCTGGCCACGGCCAACAATGTACGGACACTGTTGGAGGCTGTAAATACAACGATCCCGGAGGAGGGGTGGTTCAAGTTACTGCAGCAGGTAATGAAACAACAAGCCATTCCTCCTCCGGCACCAACAACAGTGCTCCAACCATTCAAGTTTGAGAATGTGAGGGGCGAAGAGATCTTGATTAATCCATCACCACCGCCATCAACAGCGCCCAGGGAGGAGAAGGAAGAAGCACCACCCTTCCCGCTGGAAGACCTGCCTTGCTCCCTGGAGCAAGACGACGACACCCCAGACCACCATCACCCTTCCCCATTCAGCCCCTGCCCTCTTACCTGCAGGATGACGAAGACAGCGACACCCCGCTGATCGTGTGGGAAGAGCCTCCACCCACGGCCGCCGCCGCAGTCTTCCTGAATGGACTTTCCCTCACCCCGGCCATTCCAGACCCCTATGGATATTTTTCACTCAGTCAAATGGGGAAGTAAGTGACTCCCCCCTGAATAAAAACAGGGTTAAAAAATAATAACCGTTCTTGTCAGAACGTCCTGAATAAAAACAGGGTTACCAAATAATAACTGTTCTTTTCAGAACAAATTCATCCTTCGAAAGAGAGCTTCTAACTTGGCACATCAATTTCAAAAGCATACAGCCCTACTCCCCCTTTATTAGCAATGCATCACGAAAAAAATAAACAACCCCTGGCCGATATCAAACAGTTCTTGTGAGAACTAATCTCTTATATATATACACAGAATTTTTTTTCTCTGCCCCATTAATTGTCCGACCATAACGGACTATTTTTTTATTTTAATATGTCCGACGATAACGGACTATTTTTTTATTTTACAACCCCAATAAATAACGGGTTGAAATTTATAGCACAGGGATAGGTGGGGAATCTGTTTTTAATTTTTAGGGTGGTTATTAAAAATAACCGTTGGGATATGTAATAAATTACATTGTTGAGAGGGGTTGTTCACGCTGTGTTCTTCTTTCAGCGCAGACGGCGCATGTCAAAGGCAGTCATTCACATATTCGGGGCCTGTTGGATTGTGCACACGTTGGAATCTGGGCGAATTTATGAATACAACTTTCACATAAAGCTGAATGGCCGCAGGGGAAGATGGCAAATTTTGCGAATTGGTTCGGGCATTCGACACAGGATAAATATAAGTCTCTTTGACGTTCTGTTTTTGACCCCAGTGTTGTTGTTGTTGTCGCTATGGCACAAATATAATGGACATCGTCTTGATTTTGGTTTATTTTGCTGTTCTTGCTTCTGTGTGTTCGTACATCCTTGCGCATTTTTCTCACATCTTTCCGACGTCTAGCGATCCTTACATCTTTCCGCCTTTGGGGTACTATGGTGTCTATTTCCGTCTGCGCATCTTGGTCTGATGAAGTATCTGTTCTTTGGCTTGTACTTTGTTGTGCCATTTCTCCATTTTTTTCTTTAACTGGTGGTGTCAACATATTTTGTAACATAGAGTCTATATCATCAAAACATTGTTCAACATTCGGTGTGGGTGCTAGGGCAAAGAAGTTACCCAGTGGCGCTGTGTCCGGAGGATCTTCACAATGGACTGTAGCAGCATAATTCACGGGTTCAGAGGGGAATAAATCCTTGATTATCGCCTCCAACCAGGGTTGGTCATCTTCCAAATTAATGACATCGCCGAGCAGTGGTCCATCATCATTTGGGATGAAGTCTGATTTATCCATGATTTGCAACAAATTTGCCTGCATCACTAAGCACTCAGGCTAATTGTGAATGCCTGAAAAAAAACTGCAGGCTATTTATAGACGGCGCGCGGACGGCAGTGACAACACCCTGTCGTCTGCTACCACGGACGCTGCGAAAATCTGTGTGTGTGTTTTTTTTCATTTATAAACGGCTGTATTTTGACAATAAAATATCACTGCCGTATATATATTTTATTTCTAATTAAACTTAGACAAGTTATGGGTATAGTATGTAAAATTTTAACTCCCTACCGTTCGACTCTATTGTTATTGTATGATTTTTAGTGAATTTTACTGGCCTAATGTTAAAGTCCGATAGTAGGAAAACTCCGCTACACTGCAAATAAATTGATTTTCCTGACTAAAAAAACATCCAGACTAGAGCTGACAATCTTATAATATTACTGTGAAAATTCCAACGAATTTATCGAACTAAAAGTTTGAAAAAATAAGACTTTAGAAAAAAATAAAACACAACATTTTTTAGCAGATAGCATAATCTTGCACTCACTCACACCCACAGGCCGATTCACAGCCGCCATTTTGTCCCACCACCCACAGCCGCCATTTTGTCCCACCACCATCTTGCACTCACTCACACCCACAGGCCGATTCACAGTCGCCATGTTGTCCCACCACCCACGGGCCGCCATGTTGTCCCACCACCCACGGGCCACCATGTTGTCCCACCACCCACAAGCCGTGTAGACTATAAATAACGTGTGGTCTGTTGTCATTTATTCACAAAATACAATTATGAGTTCAAGAAGACGACCCTTGTTTACCCACCACGCTACGAGAGATCCAAGACATGATGCTGCTGCTGCTACAGAACACAGAGAGATGGTTAGCAGTGAAGAAGTTGGAGGAATAACGATAACCACAAGTTTTCAGAGGGTTCTAGAAGACGAAACCACGTTAATACGCAGTACAGAAGAACTTGCAGGGGAACTCCGGCGAAATATACGAGCAGAAGAGGATAGACGCTTGCAAAGACGAAGTGAACAACAGGATGAAGAAATCAACAGAATGGAGGCCATTGAAGAAGGAGAAAACGAGGACAATGATATCACGGATGGGGAACAAGACGGCGAGCTTCCATGGTTAAATACTAGACCGCCCATTACAACAACAACAACGATGCCTACGGAAACTATAACCATTTCGGCTGCAGAAACTCCACCACAACAATGCCCACACGAAGCCGAGGTATTCCGCCTCAACGAAGTGATTAACACCATGCGTGAAAACATCACTGGAATGGAGGTGACAATGCATGGAATGGAGGCTGAGATTTCCATACAGAAGAAAGAACGACATATAGAAGAAAGAAAAAAACGATGTAGTATTTGCACCGATGAGGACAGCTTGTACGCTGTACTTCCATGTGGACATCTCTGCCTGTGCAAAGACTGTTGGGTGACACTGTCGTGTGAAGGAGCCATGTGCCGCTGCGTTGACGCCGGAGAGGAACATCTCAAAATAAAATGCCCCATATGCAGGAAGCATATAGGTGGTATCAAGAGAATCTACCGCGCATAAGTGTCGTGTAACACTTCCAAAGGCCCTTTTCAGGGCCAACCCATCTTTCCGAAAGTGGAAACTTCTATCAACAAAGCACAAAAATTAACACCAACTCCCATCATCCTTTTCCCAAAGGAAATTTTTTTTTATTTTTTTTTTTTTTTTTGGAAATTCTTGAAAAAAATTATACCCTTCGGCCACCGCGCATGCGCACAATCACCCTAATTCAACCCCACACCTAGTCCATCAGATGCTCCTTCACCTCACCTTCAATTTGATACCTCACTCGACCCACTTCCTCCAAAAAAATTTTTAGCTCCTTATTTCATCTTCACAACGTCAGGTCAACGAAATTTTTTTATTTTTTTTTTGGAGGTAGTGGGTCGAGTGATGTATCAAATTGAAGCTGACGTGAAATGCTTCACATTGATACCTCACTCGACCCCATTGGACCATTAGGGGCTCGCCTAGCTCCAAAAAGGTATAATGCGCATTTTTGCCTTTTTTAATTTTTTTTTATTTTTTATTTTTGGAGGAAGTGGGTCGAGTGAGGTATCAAATTGAAGCTGACGTGAAATGCTTCACATTGATACCTCACTCGACCCCATTGGACCATTAGGGGCTGCCCTAGCTCCAAAAAGGCAAAAATACGCATGCGCATTTTTTTATTTTTTTATTTTTTTTGCCTTTTTGGAGCTAGGGGAGCCCCTAATGGTCCAATGGGGTCGAGTGAGGTATCAGTGTGAAGCATTTCAGCGGCCAAAAGTGTATGAAAATAGCCTTTTTGGAGCTAGGAGAGCCCCTAGTGGCCCGATGGAGTCGAGTGAGGTATCAAATTGAAGCATTCATGAAGGGGCATCTAATGGACTGGGTGTGGGGTTGAAATAATCCTTTTTTTTCAATAATTTCAATTTTTATTTTTTTCAATAATTTCAAAAAAATTAAAAAAAAGAATGAACACTAAGCATTTTTTTAATTTTCTACTATTTTTATTAACACAAATAGAATGAACGTATTCACAAGGGTATTGAATTTTAATACAATTATATCTGAGTATTGAATTTTTAATACAATTAACAGTAAAAAAACTCTTTTTAATACAATTATACGCTCTCAAGCCACTTCAATGAATGTGTATGGTAAATGTTTTTCAACACTTGTTCTCAATAGTTCACCAACAAGACTTGTTTGAATTCATCATCATCTTTCCGGCCCTGGTGCACGTAAATGTAGGTAATAATGTCTTCACGTGGAATTTTGGGAGGACAGGCCGCTTCTACTGCCCGGGCAATTTGCCTCTCCGTCACGGTCTGTAGTGCTTCAGTGATCAGTGCGTATGAGGGTACGCTAGTGTCCTCGGGAATTTGAGGTCTGATGAGATCCAGGACTGTGTCGATGTACTTCTGATAAATATAGTGTTGCACCTGGTAGGCCACAGCTGAACGAATTGCACTTGCGAGACTCTGCAACTGCCGCCAGGCCGTTAATTTCAAAGTGACACCCTGAGGACAAGCAACCAGCTCTTGCGTATCTAACCGCCTTCGCCATTTACGAATATGCACGAGGAGCTGGTCGTTGTAATAGGCACAGCTCACATAGATGTCGTCACCCACATGAAATTTCGATTCGTCACTCCCCTGGTCACGAATAACCGCATCGATGGCGTAATCAAAGGTCTCCAGTTTTTGCCAGGAAGCGTAGGTCAAGGCAATATGCTTAACGGGTCTGTCGTTAAAGCCCGCTGCATTAAAATGCACTTCTTCGTCTTTCACACTCACTGTTAAATAGAGTGAAAGCTCCCAAATGTCCGTGTGAGCTGCCTGGTAAGCTTGCTGGATGAGGTTGTTGATCTCCTGGACAGACATAGGAAGTTCTACCACCATCTCTTTTTTCACAGGCACTTGCTGGGGTACTACTGGCTGCTCAACCACAGGTATTTCTAACGGTGTTAGTCGAGGGCGTTTGGGTCGGCCAGCGCGTTTGGCAAGTGTAGTACTCTCTGGGATAGTGGTGTGCGTACGTTTGCTATCTGTACGCTCTTCGGTGGTATCCATTCGACTCACTAAGATATCATCATCTTGTATAACGTCGTCGGCTTCAAGTAGATCTGCTAGTTCTTCATTTCCCGTGATCTTCAACGCCGCCACGAAGGCTAGAAATCCATAGTAGGTAAAGTGCGGTACATCATCGATGAGGGCTGTGTTTTGTGCTGAAGGGGTTTTCTCCGCCATGATTTCTTCGACACGCTGTTCCAGGAGTATGTTTTCCTCCGCCATAAGGAAATCACATAATTCACCCACATGCTCCATCTCATCAATCAGACGAACACGGTACTTTGCAAGCCTCACTAAAAATAATGATGATGACGCCATGACTATGGGCTGGTGAAAAACTATTACGGAGTAATAGTCTAGTGAATTGGCACTGGTAAAATCGAAAAAAGTAAAAGGGGTCTCCACAGCTGATACAAGTAGGCAAGCAGGCTGGATGGCTGGCTGGCTGGCTGGCTGGCTAGAGGTGAAGCAAGCAGGCAGGCAGGTAGACAGGCTGGAAGGCAGGTCAGGTCAGGTAAGTCACAGTGCTCCGCAAAAGTAGTGCAATGAATACACCCCTACCCTAAAAATCGACTCCTTTTATACGTTTTTCTATAATCCGCCATCTTGTCCCACCACCCACAGCCGCCATTTTGTCCCACCACCCACAGCCGCCATTTTGTCCCACCACCCACAGCCGCCATTTTGTCCCACCACCCACAGCCGCCATTTTGTCCCACCACCCACAGCCGCCATTTTGTCCCACCACCCACACGCCGCCATCTTGTCCCACCAGCCGCCATTTTGTCCCACCACCCACAGCCGCCATTTTGTCCCACCACCCACAGCCGCCATCTTGTCCCACCACCCACACGCCGCCATTTTGTCCCACCACCCACACTCGCCATTTTGTCCCACCACCCACAGCCGCCATCTTGTCCCACCACCCACCATCCACGCATGCGCACACCACCCATTGTGACGTCACCCCAGGTTCTGCGCATGCGCAGTGAAGCGCTATCGTATCTACTTGCTCGGTGTATACTACTCCCGCCATTTTGTCCCACCACCCACAGCCGCCATTTTGTCCCACCACCCACAGCCGCCATTTTGTCCCACCACCCACAGCCGCCATCTTGTCCCACCACCCACACGCCGCCATTTTGTCCCACCACCCACACTCGCCATTTTGTCCCACCACCCACAGCCGCCATCTTGTCCCACCACCCACCATCCACGCATGCGCACACCACCCATTGTGACGTCACCCCAGGTTCTGCGCATGCGCAGTGAAGCGCTATCGTATCTACTTGCTCGGTGTATACTACTCTCGTTACCGTTGGTTACTTTCAGCGTAAATTGGCGGAGGGGGCAGTTCGGGGGAGTAAAGGAGAGAGAGAGAGAGAATTCAGGTTTAATATCGCGTTCAGCAATATTTCAGCTATAGCGACGGTCAAACAAAATTCTAAGTACGCAAGCCAATAACTTAGAGAAATAAATTTTGATGTCGCGTTCAGAAATGTTTCAGCTATATAGCGACGTTCAAACAAAATTCTAAGTACTCAAGCCAATAACTAAGTAATCCAATTAACACATTAAAACATACACACATGAAAGATCAGCAAACACTTTTCCATTTATATCGATCACTCGTTCGTAATACAGATCGCATCAGGCTATTTATAGAGATGGTTCTAAAGAAAGTGAGAGAGTAGCAAGTGCTACTATCTTTAGTTCCAACACTAAAACGAGTCGACTACCAGGTAAAAGTTCGATATTCACTGCAGAAGCAAAAGCCATATTGTCGGCTTTAGAAGGTATTGGGTCCACTAAAAGGAAAAAATAAATCATATTCTCAGATTCACTGTCATGCCTCCAAGCGATCAAAAGTGGAACTTAGACTCACCCCACTGTCTTTGAGTATTCTACAACTACATGACTGTGGATTTGATCAACAGATTGATATTGTGTTTTGTTGGATGCCTAGTCACGTTGGCATCAAATGTGCCCTAGATGATGAGGTAGATCCTGTTGGAATCCCATATAGCGATTTCAGACCCTCTATCTGTAATTATGTGAGGCGGCTGTTTCGGTCTTTATGGAATGCTGTGAATAATAACAAACTTCATGAGTTCAAAAAAACTCTTAGGCTATACTCATCTGAACAGCCAGAAACGTTTCGATCAAACCATGGCGATGTAGAATCGGCCGTACACGATTAGCTCACAAACATTTACTAAAAAAGGAGCCAGTCCCAAGGTGTATTCCATGCCATGAAGATCTCACGGTGAAACATATTCTTATAGAATGGATAGATTTTAAGATTGTAAGAGATGCTTTTTATCGAGCGACTACTTTGGAAGACTTTTAGTCGAGTGATGGAGGATGGCATCTTGGGTCATTTGAGAGAAATCGGTTTGTTACATATGTTTTAATGCGTGTATGTTTTAATTCGCTGGATTACTAAGTTATTGGCTTGAGTACTTAGAATTTTATTTTATCGTCGCTATATAGCTGAAATATTGCTGAACGCGACATTAAACCTTAATTCTCACAAGATATCATTATTACTAATGTCTATATCGGGGAAACCCAACAGCCCTTGCACATGAGGATCTCTCAACACAAAAGACCAGACAGTAATGAAACGACTCCGCTGTGTTTTCACACATGTGCGAAAGTGGACATTCTATTACTAACAATGATGTCAAAATTATTGATAAAGAAAGTAGATATTTCGAGCGCGGAGTTAAAGAAGCCATATGGGTTAGAGCAAGAAACCCTTCATTAAATAGAAATGGTGGTGTAAGGTTTAACTTGCAAATACATGGAACAAAAATTTAAAAAAGCTGCATTGATTTCTTTAGACAGATACTTTACAAAGCATGAGCTCTGTTCAGATGTACCATGTATGTTTTCTCAAGATATGAAAGACTCTGATTCTATTGTTTTAACATGTTTACTTAACAATGACTCTCACAAACTGAACTCTCTGAACTGTTGCACTTGAGCGATGGTCTCTCGCCTGCACAGGCCCAAATATGGATCTATGACGTATAGCATTTGGTCTCCCTGCTATGCCCAATCAATGAACCGTTTGCATCTGTGTTTTGGCCTTGTTAAAGCCTCGCTTTCGTTCGCTTCTCTCTCGCTTCAGCCTTAATAACCAGCATCTACACTGTGCTCTTTCCTTTCCCGTGCAAAGAACGTATTTACCTGAGCGTATCTTTCATCTTTGAAGTATCAGTCGCAACGACAATAACAACAACAAAATGGCTATGACCTCCGTTCTCGTTGCCGGCCACAGCTTCATTCGACGCCTGGAAGAGGACATTCACCGAAGAGTATTGGGTCATCCCTCTTTTGCCATCTCCGGGGCCACTGTGCGTTTTAGTGGTTTCGGTGGTGTTATGGTCTTGCAAGACCCAGACTTCTTCATATCATTTCCCACCCCTGACATTCTCATTCTTCAACTTGGCGGGAATGATATCGATCCCACTACAACGGCAGAAGAAATTTGTACGAGGATCAATGACTTTGTGAGACTTTGCCTTCATCGGGGAATACAGCAGGTATTTGTCTGCAGTCTGTTCTCTCGATGGAGGCCCAGGCGCATGTCGGCTGTACGTTACGAAAGCACGAGACGACTAATTAATGATTATCTGCAGGCCATGGAGATGTTCGAGTTACCAACAGGCATAGCGTTGAGGGAAGGGAGACGCTATGAATCTTAGCTAATGCCAACGTGACTAGGCGGCAACCAATTGCAACAGAACACAATATCAATCTGTTGATCATGTAGTTGTAGAATATTCAAGATGAGTCGAAGTTCCACTTTTAAGCGCTTGGAGGCATGACAGTGAATCTGAGAATATGACATACCGGTATTTAAGAGTGATGAGCCAAATTGATTAGATGCAGTGTCCAATACGGTTCGGTGAGATTCCAAAATTGGTAAGGTCTTGAAATATAGGTAAAGGTGAATGAGAGTGATTCCCTGGATCAGTTAAGTCCGATTGTTTTCCAATACGTGCGTTGAAATCTCCACCAATTAATATATCACCTTTAGTTGAATAGATATTAACCTCTTGTTCAAGTTGAAGAGAAGGATCAAAATTGTTTTTGTGCCAAAAAGGTGAATTTTCTGGAGGAATATATATGGGACAGATATAAAGATCTTTGTCCAAATGGAGTTTGTTTTTGTTCAGTTTCACCCATATGGAATGGCCTTTGTGTTTTTTGATAATTTCTATGCTATCATGTAGATAAGTAACCCAGAAACTCTGGCTGTGATAGGTGAATATATATAAGGGGGCGTGGCATTCCTATCCGATTCAGCAACCACAACCTAAAAAAAAAATAGACTCCTTAGCCGATGTTTTCGGGCTAGACACGAGCTATAATATAATGCTACTCTACCTTTAACAAAACACTGATTATAGTGGGCATCTCTGGGGCTGTTATACCCTCGAAAACCAGAAAAAAACACTGTTAAACTTTTTAATATCATGTACATTTTCATTTAACCAAGTTTCATTAAAGCAACAAATGTCATAATACTTAATAATTCTGAAAACATCTTCAAATTTATCATGTTTCTCCATTTTCTGGACAAGGTCCCCAACATTCCAAAAACATATCGATGTGTTATTGGACATATGGAACAGTTGTGAGCGTGTCGTGGCTGAATGGTTAGAGTGTCTGACTCTGACCCGGAGTGCTACAGCTGACGTGGGTTCGCGCCTCGCCAGTGACCGCTTACGTATATACTCGCCTATTCACAAGGCGCTGGAGTGATTCGATGTCCAGGGTAATATGGACTGATGGTGGATCTAGTTGCTACGCTAGACCTTCGCCAGCGGAGGCACTTGGAAATAAAGTACCTGAGTGTCTTTCAGTGACCGCTATATAAATCCACTCACAGTAGTACATCGCACACACCTGGTCAGAAAAAGGGACGGGTCTATATGTACAATCAGGAGGTGTCAATGCACTGTAAATAAGCTACTACACAGCCTGCACAGCACGGGACCTCGACTGCTACTGACCCTGTCTCGACCACCCTAGTAAGCGGCGGGGTTACTGCAAGCTTCGAAATACCTCTGTAAGAGGGTGCTCCTAGTCTGAAAGGAGGGACGTCCGGAACAACAATAACAACAATAAAATGTGGCTAAGTGACATTATGACAACTGTATGATCGATGTCAATGGTTATAAAATGATGATACGTAGCCAGTTACTGTGAAATCTTAACTCGTCAGTATTTAAATTTACGTCTCATTTTCAAAAACAAAACGAAAAATACAATTCAATTTCAAGTTATTGTACCAGTACGCAAAGGGGGCCACACGGGGCAAGGTACATAAACGAACAAACAAGCCCGTAGGCTGGTTTGGCAACGGGGGTTCGGTAGAGAATATTGCGGAACTCCTAATGCGAGCGCGAAGCCTCGCTAGGGGGGTCCGCGGAAATTTTTTGGAAATTTAGATACCATATGGCGCGTTCTGGCAGCATATTTTCGACATCCGCCAACTGCATTTTTTCGACTAATCGACTCGTTGTGTGAATGATAATCTTGTCGACTGGGAGATGGTTAATATTTAACCATGGGGAAACCCCCTTTGATCAAGATTATTATCATTAACTCCTCACTCCGGTGTGGTGGCTAAGAGTTTTCGGGGATAAGTGTCCAGTTTCCTATCTTTTTATTGAGTGAAGGGTGTCCTGAGTGAAGAGTGAAGAGTGGGTCTATTAATAACATGCATCCGCAAGCGTGTTGTGAACACGGATTTGTGTTGAACACACGAATTTCTTACTATTCAGCTATCTCGGGCGTTTACCATCCCTATTTATCTAGATGGAACATATATATTTATCTTATAACAGTTTACAAATCTCAATATGCACTACAACTGACCCAAAGCAAATTTACAATAGATGCAAGTGAAGGAAGGGATTTGATGTAGAGATGGACCATCCTTGGTCCGAATGCGTCGTGTGAAGTGTCATCTTGTAGCCCTCGTGTCGTGGACCCCGATTTGAGGGACGTTCGCGTCATATGTGACGTCATCATTACGAGTAGTAGCGAAAACGGGCATTTTGGGGCAGTGAAGGGTGGATTAGTAGTATAAAAGCGCATGTGGAGCTTTCGGCGCAATGCGCAATGTGTGTATGCATGTGTTTTTATGCGTCTGTGTGTGTGTGTGTGTGTGTGTGTGTCTGTATGCGTCTGTGTGTGTATGTGCTTTCGTGCGTGTGTACGCGCGTGTTTGTATGCGTCTGTGTGTCTGTGGGCGTGTGTGCATGCGTCTGTGTGTGCGTGCGTGCATGTGCGTGTGTTTCATGCGTGTGTGTGCGTATGTGTGTATGCGTCTGTGTGTATGTGTGCGTGTATGCGTCTGTGTGTATGTATGTGCATGCGTCTGTGTGTGTGTGTGTGTGTGTGTGTGTTTGTGCGTGTGTGTACACATCTGTGTGTATGTGTGCTTGCGCGTATGTGTGTGTGTGTGTGTGTGTGTATGCAGGCGCACGCTCCTGTGGTGCACCCTGTACTCTATGACCCGTAGTAGAATCCTACTTGGTTAGTCTATTTGAGGATATAAACTTGTGCCCCATCCACGCCAAACGTGTCACCATCAGGCACATCAAACTTGTGAGACGATTCCGGGAATAGAGGCTAAAGCGTTCGTCGCTTTACAACGGCCCTTTTCAGGGCCAACCATCTCTTTCGAAAGAAAACTTCTATCAATGCACGATCAATGTAAACACCAGACGACACCTCACCCATAAATACACAGTTCCATGGAATTCTTCTTTGTTGTTAAAGATTATGAAACATACGTTTGTTATGGGTTAGGGTTAGGCTTCATCTTCTGTTCATTCTTAAGCGCGACAACATGTTCGCCTTAATACACCGTAAGAATCGGTTCAAATATTCAGAATTGTATCTGATGACATTTAGTTATCATTTTCCCCACCTAACTCACATCCGCTTCCAGATAGATTTACGTCTCTCTCGGCCTGGTGGCCTCAACAGATTGATCTCCCCCTGACCATGCCGGGGAACTGATTTCATTTTGTAAATTTGCTTTGGGTCAGTTGTTGTGCATATGGAGATTTGTAAACTGTTATAAGATAAATATATATGTTCCATCTAGATAAATAGGGATGGTAAACGCCCGAGATAACTGAATAGTAAGAGATTCGTGTGTTCAACACAAATCCGTGTTCGCAACACGCTTGCTGGTGCATGTTATTAATATACAATTGTGTGACGTCATCACTTTAGCTAAATTACGGTGTTCCAACCGGCTGTATATAGTGATAATAAATTGCCGTTGTATCTATTTACAGGTAATGTAAACCTTAAATTCGTGCATCATATTATTCTAGAATGTATTGTGAACACTTTGAGATAAATTGAGACGTACGCGTAAGAGAGATCTTGTCTGTTTAGTCAATTGTTGAATCATGTCGTCTGCCAGTTGTGTTCGTATGGCGTGAGCCATGCGCGAGGCATGGTGTAATTCTTGTTGATAAAGTCAATGAGTGATTTTGAGCGACAAACTCTATGAATAGTAAGATAGTAGGCATATATAGAGATGGTGTACGGATATTTCATGATGTAGCGGGAATGTTTAACGTAGAACAAATGTACGGTGTCCCATTCCGTGTTCCTTGTCAAGTTGCTGGGAAAATATCCCGGACTGACTGCATATGTGGAGAATTACTCGAGCTTTATATTTCATGAGCTGCTACGTGAAATTTGCATTTATAAATGGTCCAAAACCGGCAGTGCGCGTCCATGCAATCGCGCGAATGAAAGCACCCGCTCAAATGCGCTACATTGTAGCAATCTAAAAATAGAGGTGTTTGTTGACATAAAAACAGCTGATCCATGTGGAGGATGTTTGAGTTACACGAGAAAATTCTGCCAATATATAAATGCTTACCTATAGATACTAAAATTGGCCGCTAAAAGTTTCCATAATATAGGGAAATAACTGTGATGTCTTTTTTCACTGTCACACCTAAAGACCTAAGCTGAAAGAAAAATTCCGAGAGGGGGGGGGGGGTATTTCCTAGCATAGATATTATATTAAAAAATAATTTATATTACATACGTGTAAGGCGTTGATTGGTGTTACTCAGTGATACTGGTCAACGATACTGGTCAGGCAGATTACTACACACAGGCAAGACCTCATACGACATCATAGGATCATTAGGGGCTCACCTAGACCCCAAAACGCCCACCCCGTATGGGTCTATACCCCCGTAACCATGCCGTATAGGCCAATGGGCTTACCCAGGCCTCGGTGAACTTTTCCATCAAATTCACCGTTTCGCTCCGGGACCCTTCCCATCGTGTTCTAAATGACGAGACTAAGAAAAATGAGACCAAACAGCCCATATCACAATGAACGCGTGTGAATTTCCCAGGATGGACCCCTCCCCCCTTTCACTGCTTCGCTCCGGGACCCTTCCCACCGTGTTCTAAATGACGAGACGAGAAAAAATGAGACCAAACAGCCCAAATTACAATGAACGTATGGCCAGTATGGAAAGCAGGCCAATGAATGCAGCAAACCCCTGAAAATTTCCCCTTTTATACGTTTTTTCGTGACATTCGGGTGTTTTCGGTATTCTCCGGAAATTAATTAATTTATTTATTTATTTATTCTGTGAAAACACCCATGACATGACTGAAAAGAGCCTCACTCGACCCCATCGGACCATGCAGCGTATTTGAAGTCTAGGGACTACTTTTTCTGCGCGGACGCTTTTTCCCGACCTCATCACCGCCAGACCGCATCACCGCGGATGAATATGAGGTAATTGTGGAGGTCAATTACTCCCTCCCCTCTTGGGGAGATGACTGGGAGTTCCCTATACCTTTAACCTGGAAACAGCGCTCCCTACCGCCTCCACGAGGTCTTAAATAGCCTTTATGTACTACTTCGGCGGGACTGTAGAAAGCTGAATCCAGGAGCACCTGTCAGTTTGTGTGGCTTCGTTAGGAACATCTAGACCGCTTTAACGGCAAGTATAAAGGTTTACTTCTTCATCACTATCTTAGTTACTTGATAGGCTATAGAAACCATGTCTTACCTGTCGTTTTCCATGCTAAATATTTGTTTTGGTAGCCGGGGGCCTCATATCGACCATACAAGTGCGGATTTCCCCACTTGTGTGGACGTTCAACTGCCCGTGTTTGGAATTAGGTACCTCCAATCAACGTGTATGGAAAATCCCTTGCCCACCGTGCTTACGGGATAAATGAATAAACTTAAGCATCCTTGCAAAAGTCATATTTGAATATACTGGATTGAATAATTTTATAAATAAGTAAAACGTTTCATTTGCAGCAAAATATGAACAACATTAACATTAAATGTGATAATGATATCAGAACTAAGGTATAATAATACAGTTCAGAAATCACTGTGTTATGAATATGACCATCCAAAAAAATTAATACAGATCAAAGAAACTAACAATATTTATCAGAATATAATGTGAATAATTTATTTATAAATGCTAATGGTAAATCACACAGACTATAAATGGAGAACATGCTTGAGCATGTTTTCATTACAAATATATGTACAAAAATTGTACACGTATATACAATACTTGAATTGAAAATTTACACATTATCGATGGTGTCAGAATAGATCATAAAATATGTACACTGACAACAAAATTTAAACATTGCTCAAATTGAATTGTAAATAGAGTGTATATACAGTGATAGCGTATATACAAAGGTCGATAATTACATATAATAGCATTATATATTAATAAAATAAGAACTGCAAGAAAAGACAACAATTTAGGCATTGTGTTAATATATAAAGAAAAAGAAATGTAAAGCAGTTTAAGGCAATACCAAATGGGACCTGTGCCCGTATGACGTAAATTAAAAAAAAAAAGTAACCAAAAAACAGTGCGTCGAAATATGGGAGAATATGGAAACTAATGCGAATTATAAATTTGGAAAACGAACAATAATATGAAACTTCCACTTGGTATTCCCTTCAAACTAAATGAAGTTTGGCTTTACAATCTTTACAAATGTAACATTGGACGTCAGGAATTTGGTTTTCACCACTGCATGACAGATGGAACCACGTACTGCATGCTTCACAATACAACCAGTCAATAACAGAATTGTCACCAGATGGTGGTATTTGTGAATGCAGGTTCCACAAAGGCCATCGTCATCAAGGTCGATTTCACCACCGTCATCACTAGCATTTGAAGACAGGTCGTCTTCCTCCAGTTCACTGAGAATTGAATCACCATCACTGTCTAGGTTTCTGCGGATAGACTCTACTTCTTCCTCCTGGGGGTTATTGAGTAGCCAGAACTCCTGTTCCACGGACATGTTGGCAGTCTGAAATTCAGGTTGTATTTTTTCTTTAGCGTGCATGAAAAGCTCTTTGACAAGAGGGGCCTAGAAGGAACAGTTTTTCTGGCCGACGTAGTTCTTCTCCTGGGCCTGGATGAGCTCGATAGGATTCAGCTCACAGTGACGAACTGGAAGACGAAGACATTCGAGCCCGTAATCAAATGCAGCAAGGTCGGTCAAATATACAGATTCTGGCTTATGCTGACGAACAATGTCCAAAAGTTCTGCTTTTATTTGCGTTTCGTCAAATTCGATGTTCCTCTCCCTAAGCCAGGCCTGTATTTGGGATTTTTTCCATCTTGATGACGGTGCCTTTGAAGTATCTGTGAAGCAGTTGTGATAAGGGACATTATCCAGGATGATCAATGTCGGGTTTTCCAACACCAGCAACAAGGTATCTTGGAACCACTCAATGAAGTGATCCCCATTCATGTCATCATGGTAGTCGCAGGAGTTGGATTTGGACATGAATATCAGACCAACTCCTGGGATAAAACCCCTCTCGTTCCCGGCGTCCAGTATTATCCACCATTGCCCTTTTCCTGATGGAATGAATCGCCCACATTCCTGGCATGAGGGCTTAATAGCGTTTGTGTTACACTGTAGATCATTCTCGGTCCACTCCCTTTTGGTGTGATGATTCACATTCATCCATGTTTCGTCTAGGTAGACGATGTCCGACCCTTCATTGCTGAAATTTCGCACTTGTCGAAGATATTTATGTCGGGCCGCGACAACATCTGTGCTCTCCTGTATAAATCGCTTCCCATTCTTGTTGTAGTACCTAGAACAAATGGCGTTCGTTTATTTCTTTCGTTGACGGGGGAACAAAATTCACGCTTGATTATTCATTTATTCTGAATAATAATTTACCTGCTCTCATTTTATGACTGGGAGAGTAACCGCATGCACGCGAAAATAATCATTTTCTTTTAATAAACGAGTGACTTCATATCGTACACGGCAATATACGAGTTGGATAAAAGGAAAATCAAATGATTATTATTTAAAAATTTGAATTTGATCGGTCCAGTACTTTACAACTCATATAAGGGAAGTGGGGAGAGGTGCCGACATACTGACAGAGCCACATGACTTCTGGTTAACCTACATGTATTCTAAAGCACATACCAAGAATCTAACGATTCGTGATATGTGTTGTATCTCAGGTACGCTTTTATTGTACCTGTTCATGTGGCAACTTGGATGACATGACCACACGGCTCCTTGCTCCGGCATAATCGGTATTAGATACAAATCTGGACAGCTATGATGGAAATGCTCTGACAACTCGTATATTGGTGATTGGTGAGCTGTTTCTCTGTGACAACTCGTACACTGGGGATTGGTGAGCTGTATCGCCGTCAGATTAGAATAACACAAAAGACTAGTCTGTAAGGCCCGATGTCGACTCAGCATCAACTTCCCACAAATGCCAACATATGTCAAAGACCAAAAGGTTTGTTTGTTATAACTATAGCTTTTTGATTGATCACTATCCAAACTTGATCAGTTATTGCTCATCACTGATACTTATTTCCATCCCTGATACGATTGTACATGGTGCAAAATCTGGGTTTTTTTTAGATTAGTGATCAGTCATTCGAACTAGGTGTTTCGATTATTGACGCGAAAATTCTTTCATGGCGACAGGGCTGAATATTGAATAAAAGCAGAGATTGTATTGCAGATGATGACTTTTCTGCCAACTACAGCAGAAGCAGCTTGGAAACATACTTCTAATGCTATGACACATAGTCAGTTGCGAAGAAGATCATTAGATGGTACCGCTATTATTTTATTTTCTCACTGAAACCTAGCCTCTTTAAGGTTCGATGAACAGTCATCCTCGAACGTTGTAATCCTTCTGTTACAAGATGTTTTTGTAAGTTCCGAATACTGACAAACTTATTGTCACGGTACAGTTTATGTACAATGCGACGAACCCATGCTTCATCTGCATTTTCTTCTTAGTTGTGAATGTTTCTTTGATGAACCATATCGTCATTGCGGATGACATTTTTGGGGCTCTGTAGACTGATATTAAGTGCGTTTGCGACGCGAACTTCCACGTTGTCGTACGAAGTTAACGCTCTGCTGATTTGTTTTTTCTTTTTTTGAAATACTTCACCAGATTCAAAATAGCGTTTTTGGTTTCGCTACCCAACTGTTTTGCCCCTTTCGCCCTCCTCATGGTTGCTCTGATTCGCATCACGAACGCAACAGCTCAAAACGCACTCGAGCCCAGTCTCGATTCGAAACGTGTTTTCCATTGGAATCATTCTGGACGATACCGTTCAAATTAATATGGAATTTATGTTATTTGTGGGTTCAAATTCTGTTGAATTTTATTGAATTGTAGTACATAGGATTTTTTTCATTGCGCTAATTCAAATCGTAATAATATCAATACATTTTTCGGTGTGTATATCAAGTCGCGAAGACTTACGTTCTGCATTGCGACTTACCTATGTTCATTGTTTTCAAAATCTTGCACACGGAAATAATGGTAAATTCCTGGAATGACACCAGATATGACGCCAAGGTGTATTGTGACATCGCTTAAGGTGACGTAGTGTATCAATATGGTTCCATTCACTTGTCATGAAATCTACATTGAACGGAATCGTTGGGTGACCATGAAAAGGGACGTGCATCATTGGAACTGGCGCTACCGGTACTTTAATTTGCTATGCGGGCAGACTTCCTTCAAGGCAAGCGACATCTTCCTCAAACTAATCAAAAATACATGTATTGGTTAATTATATACTATATTTATGTACTACTGAGGAATTATTTAGTTATATGTACATTACAAATATAACATTCAATGAAAAACAAGTAGACCCAATTGAAAATACAGCGGAGTTTGGCCGTCGATCAATGCGAGGTGAAAACGGAAAGCATTTATGCTTCCTATACTACTGCGGTTTGCAATCCGGCAGTATTTACTAGCATCTGCCGGTGATCGGTGGCACAAATCATAGATTAGCATAACCATGCGCTTTAATCGGATAAGTGTTGTATTTTTCATCAACTTTTCCTTCGAATTGAATTCTTGGTAACTCAAATTTAAACACGGCTATGAACGAAACCCTTATACTAGTTGCAGTCATTTGCGTACACTTCGATGGATTGCGAATCGTGTGTCTCCATTATCGCGGAGCGATATCCGGTACTTCATCGTATTCTGTTCGGCCTTCAGCAGTCGGAGAAAATGGTTAGCGTGAATATAACCACAGTCTAATAGATTCGCCAATAGAGGAGCCTTCTTAGCGCGGGCACCTGTTATCGCTTTTTAGCTGTTTTATTTGACAGCTATTTTATCAGTGGACTGTAGTTTTTAATATTTTTTTTTTAAAGTTTTTAATCAAAACACCATTTCATCTCAACAAAGATATCATAGATAAATAGATAAATGTGTTATTGCGTTTATGCCACAGTTGGGCTAAGGATACAGATAAATACATATATAAGACCGCAATATCACACAAAACTCTTTCTCATACCTCTCCATTATTCAGCTACATATAAGACATAATCATATATATATAAACAATTTCAAAGGCTAATCCCTGCACCGATATTGCGTGCTGGTATATTAATTACACCCTCATTACCCTATAATCTTGGCACTCATAAATATACCAGGAATCCCGAGCGAACTAACAAAGGATGGGACATCAAAAACCGCAACAAACTAAGGATGTTTGGCCCAGACATTTTTCTATTACTGACACAGTTGTATGAACTGGAGGTCTTTCCTCAAACACTGATAATCTTGACATGTCATTGTGTCCTGCATCTTCATATATTTTGTTGACCACCCGTTCCAGCATTATTATCTTTTTTAATTTTTATACTTTTTCTGAGCTTTTCAATTACGTTCGTATGACTCAGGGGAGGTTACCAGTCGAATAATCATTAAATGCACTATTACCTCCCTTGATTGTTTCATCTTCCCCCTCCGACGCATTGGACTGATCCGAACCAACATGGCAACCACTCGGTTTATAACCTGGATTTTGACTGGAGAGACAAATCTTCCAAATTACGGATGCTATGTCACTCTGAGTCGACAGAAATCTCATAATATTCACATTCGATCTTCGTCGTAAGTTTGGGGATCCAACGATCTTTATTTTCAGAAATAACAGACAAAACGTTCTCAATAGATTGGTTGGGACACACAATAGTTTCCTACATAGCCCACATACCCCAGGAAACGCCAGTGTCACTGACAATAAAGGTCTGTCGGGTCTATATACGGGTAGTGAATTCAAATGGACATATTGAAGACTGACGAGTTGAATAGACTGAGATACTGAATGTCGGTTTACTGAAGGAGAATACATCTGTCGAATATGAATAACATTAAGCAACTGGCGAAGTTGTCAGTTGGAAGCTTAGATACGTACGCTCACGGTTGGTCTATCAGAATCTATCTACGTGTTCACGGTGAACGTCATTACGATATAATAGATGTGTACGTCATTACGTTACAATAGATAATTACGCCATAACATAAAAGAACATCGTCTGGCTATACCTATGCAGCTATATAGGATATCTGAAGGATATATATCCTATACCCCATGAAAAGGAAAGATCAGTGCCACCTGGTCCACCTACGAGGGAATAACACCTTCCCACAGTATCTTCTATGGTGCTGGTTCCAGCCGGGTGTCCTCATTAGTTTCAGGATGCATATATTTTACTGCCGGTGATACCGGCATATCCTATATTATATTCCCCTCACATTTCTGCTAGATAAGCATATATATATACATATCATAGTACAGGATATATATCCTTCAGGACATATCCTACAGGCACATCGTATTTAGACCTAGATCTCTACAAAAATGAAGCGGGCATTCTCTCTCGTCGAATGTATGACAAAAGAGATGATTACAATTTCAACATCGTAAACTACCCCTTTCTGGACAGTAATTTTACAGTGGGACCTGCATATGGCGTATACATATTCAGTAATTAGCATTTGCTAGATCCGGTGTTAAATGTGACGATTTTAATCAACGTCATAAAACATTGTTGCAGAAACTTATGAAACAGGGCTACACCACCAAGCGCCTCCACTCAAAGTTTCTCAAATTTGGCGATACATATCGCATGCTGATAGCATAATACGAGCGTAGCGTGCAAGATCTATGGCGTTACGTTTCGTAACTTGTGTCTAATTCCACTTAACCCGGGGCTAGGGGCTGTATGAACCCATGTATTTCAAGATCATCATGGTACTCATATGAACAGCCACAACCAAAGCGTGACTGAGATACATCATTCTTTAGATGACGACTTTACAATGAATATTATGGATTAAGAATACTGATCGGCGATACGGATTTGATATTTTTGAAACATCATGATGTCTTGCCGGCATCATTGAAAACTGTTGACCGCCTCTCTGTTGCAGGAAACAAGCCTATGTTTATGTATACTATGATTGTCTTTCTGAATTTGGTGCTAATACTGTTATGTGGAAAATGGAATAGGTCTTTGGATTATGGACGCGGATATTCTCTAATGGTTCACCAAACGCTATATAGACGATCTTCTCGCTGTGGATAATCGCTATATAAATGACGCAGTGAAGGATATATATCCACCTTCACTGGATTTGAAGGAAACTACAGATAGCCCTACAGGCACATCTTATTTAGATCTCTATCTCTATAAAAATGAAGCGGGCATTCTCTCTCGTCGACTTTTATGACAAAAGAGA
Organism: Hanleya hanleyi; assembly: GCA_036873755.1. NCBI lineage: Eukaryota > Metazoa > Mollusca > Polyplacophora > Lepidopleurida > Hanleyidae > Hanleya > Hanleya hanleyi. The sequence continues at coordinate 97,620 of JAVTVY010027594.1, forward strand.
TGATTACAATTTCGACATCGTAAACTATCCCTTTCTGGATAGTAATATTCCAGTGGGACCTGCATATGGCGTATACATATCTCGCTTAGTAGCATTTGCTAGATCCTGTGTTAAATGTGATGATTTTAATCAACGTCACAAAACATTGTTGCAAGAAACTTATAAAACAGGGCTATTCCACCAAGCGCCTCCACTCAAAGTTTCTCAAATTTGGCGATACATATCGCATGCTGATAGCAAAATACGAGCGTAGCGTGCAAGATCTATGGCGTTACGTTTCGTAACTTGTGTCTAATTCCGCTTAACCCGGGGCTAGGGCCGTATGAACCCATGTACTTCAAGATCCTCATGGTACTCATATGAACAGTCACAATCAAAGCGTGACTGAGATACATTTTTTTTTAGATGACGACTCTATAACGAATATTATGGATTAAGAATACTGATCAGCGATACGGATTTGATATTTTTGGAACATCATGATGTCTTGCCGGCATCATTGAAACTGTTGACCGCTTCTCTCTTGCAGGAAACAAGCCTATGTTTATGTATGCTATGATTGTCTTTTTGAATTTGGTGCTAATACTGTTATGTGGAAAATGGAATAGGTCTTTGGATTATGGACGCGGATATTCTCTAATGGACGACGGCTGGATTATGAATGACGGACTAGACGCTTGTAATTCGTAACATGGTCTCACGTCAGGAGACGAGCATGATAAAAGTTTACGGAATAAATGCATCTACCAAGCAATCAGTGAATTACCACAAGCTAACAAGCATCTACTCGGCAAGCTGTCATTTAGTTCAATCTGATCCCATACTCTTTTATACAATTTAGCCAGCGAAAACACTAAAACTTGTCAAAAATAAAGACACATGGTAGTGCTGAAAACTGGCCCCGCGATAATGTATTTCATACAGGTTCCATTCAGACATATGACACAGTAATAAACCTGTAAAACTTACATGTACGTACAACATCCAAGTAAACATTTAGCTATCAGACAATTTCCCCACAATATGTTTTTCGGATATACATATCCAATACTTTCTCAGTTCAGGAGTTATTTATCAGAACAGGATATAAATATCTCCAACAACAAATTTCGAGATCTTTACATATCAGCAACGTCGTTACGTCGGATATATAATATATATAGTCACCATACAATGCTAGATTCATAGCTGAGCCGGAAACGTTTCGATCAAATCATGATCAGGCGATGTAGAATCGGCCATACTCGATTAACTCACGAACATTTACTTAAAAAAGAGCCAGTCCCAAGGTCTGTTCCATACCATGATGATCTCACGGTCAAACATATTCTCATCGAATGCATAGATTTCAAGATTGTAAGAGATACTTTTTATCGAGCGACTACTTTGGAAGATCTTTTTAGTCGGGTGAGGGAGGATTGCATCTTGGGTTATTTGAGAGAAATCGGGCTGTTACATAAGCTTTAATGTGTGTATGTGTTAATGCGTTGGATTACTAAGTTAGTGACTTGAGTAATTAGAATTTTGTTTGACCGTCGATATATAGCTGAAATATTGCTGAACGCGACATTAAACCTTAATTCTCTCCCTTTCGCTCTCTAGAAGCTGCACCACCAAGCTTCTTTCAACCCTATTGAAGAGGGCCCTTCAGGAGGTAAAAGCATTTTGGGAAAGGTATTGCGCCACTATTTCTAAAAACTGGCGTTGAATATTATGAAAATATTGACTTGTTTTGAGGGGAATATGCAGATTTGTTGCCCCCGAGGATGTGCATATTGCCCGAGCCGCAGGCGAGGGCAATATGCACAGCCGAAGGGCAACAAAACTGCATCTTCCCCTCACAACAAGGCAATAATTTCATTATTATATTTATCAAATTAACTCTGTGCTAATCTATTATCTCTCGAGCAAAATATTTTTTGGTGTTTTATTTTGCAAGAACGCAGTCCTTCTGAGTTGGTTGTTTTCAGTGCGCAATCGCCTGCAACATAATTTATCATGCACGAGATTCCGCTGATTCGGAGCTGCTTCACTACTATCGTGTAAATCTCACAACACACGTATAGTTGTTCGATGACGTTTGTTAGTTACTCCAAATATGTGCTTGTGTATGATTCTACTTACAACTAGATGGGGGGAAACTTTATTTCTGTTCTATTAATGCAGCTAAAATCAGCTCGACGAACTGCTCCGTGATCGGTTGTTAGCAACGCGAGCCAGACGGAGAACGGGGCGACCTCTGTTGTAATTATCTCCCTTTGGTGTATATTCCATGCGGGGTGGAATATGCAGTTTCAGCGGGCAATACACACCCACGTGACCGGGGAATATGCAGTTTTATCTCATTACAATTTATATAGGGAGACACTCTAATAAATATAATAAATGTGGATATTGAAAAACTCAAAATGTCTTACTGGAGAACTTGATGCTAAAGGTCACATATCGTACAGACATGTATCCACATAGGATTTCTCGACTCTACTACAACCCCTCACCAGGACCTTATTGACCGTCTCAGTTCATTAAAAGTATCTGTGTTCAAATAAACTGATCGTAGATATATTAATGTCGGAAGCCATAAACCATTGTTAGCTCTACTGCATGTACATACAAGAGATATTATTCATGGGATGTTTCTTTGTTTATAGTGTTGCTTGAATTTCTCATTAAAAATATCTATGTAAAATTTGGCAACACAATATATCAGCAGCATATAGGTATTCCAATGGCTTCTAATTGTGCACTCCTGTTGGCTGACCTATATCTGTTCTGTTATGAATATGACGATATGCGTGCGCTTTCAAAAACCGATCCATTCAAAGCTCGTTCCTTCTCATTCACCAAACGCTATACAGATGATCTTCTCGCTGTGGATAATCGCTATATAAATGATGCAGTACAAGATATATATCCACCTTCACTGGATTTGAAGGAAACTACAGATAGCCCTAAAGCCACATCATATTTAGATCTATATCTCTATTGTTGAAATTAATATTCCATGAGAATTTCTGTTGAATTTTTGTTTATTTATATTTGTAATATCATTCAGTTGACTGGTTGATTCGCTTCAAATCAGTACATGGCATTTTGCCAGTTAGATTGGCCCATACCTCATTATGTAAATGGAAGTGTGGCTGTGATTTGGGGTCTTTTTCAGCTTGCGAGCACATGGCCTGGTTCACAGGGTACATGAGTTTGAAAACGGCGTGGTGGACCACCCCATTTTCTTTGCTAATGTTAGTTGGTCCAATTTTTGTGGATTTTCCTGAAGTTTGAGGCAAGGTCATTAAGGGTTATGGGCACCCCGATTTTGCCCAGCAAGGCTTACATCTGGCTTTATGGCCAGAGCCTACTCTTTCAGAAAATATATAGTTCTATGGGAGTATCAAAGCATGATGAGGCAATGTAGAATGGGCCATGCACGATTAACTCACGAACATTTACTAAAAAAAGAGCCAGTCCCAAGGTGTATTCCACGCCATGAAGATCTCACGGTGAAACGTTCTTACCGAATGCATATATTTTAAGACTGTAATAGATGCTTTTTATTGAGCGACTACTTTGGAAGATCTTTTCAGTCGGGTGAAGGAGGATTGCATCTTGGGTTACTTGAGAGAAATCGGTTTGTTACATTAATTTCCACTGATAACTGAATATCACAGTGACATCTAAAGGATATATAGCCGAAGTGACCTTGGCACTCACCATGTCTCAAACAATATTTACGCGAGTTGTTCACGGAGCCAGGCTCTAAAGATTTTTTTTTGTTTTGGTTTGACACGGCATAGACAGAATTCAGCAATAATTTTCTCTTCATCTTACTTTTTCTAGACAAGGTTCTCGAACGACTGTTTCCGCAGTGTGTGATATTTTGCTTTCTTGTCCAAGTCTGACATGAGGCTTGCAAAGTTTCTGCTCCATATGTTGCTTTTGGAAGCATATGTGAATACTCTGTGGTGCAAACTCTCGCACTGATTAGTGGTAAACAATCGTATCATTTTCTCCAATTTGGTTTTGGAGAAAGACTTTGGCAGAACTGAATGCTGTGAGATTTGCTGTTTACGGATCCATTAAAAATCTACAGATGATCCAGCATTTTCAGTAAATCATGCCTCGAAGTGTTCGTGACGGAATCACCCGAAACGGATATGCTGCTCTGTTTCAATCTGATTATTCTTATATGACATCTCTTACTAACATACAGTACTTAGAATTTTATTTGATCGTCGCAATATAGCTGAAATATTGCTGAACGCGACATTAAACCTTAATTCTCTCTCTCTCTCTCTCTCACTACCCAATGATGGTATGATTTTTTTCTTCTTGGGGAAATGTTGGTTGAATCATCTCGGGGGGACTTAAATCTAGTCCGTGCCGAAATCACAAAAAAAATCGTGACGGAATCACGAGTGCCCTTTTTAAATCTTCTCGGCAAAAGAGCTTTATTAATTATACATTTTCTCCAAAAAAAATATTGCTAATGTGAATTTATCACTTCTACTTATAAAATTAAAACTTTGAAGTCTTTTTTACCAAGGTATACAGTTCCCGTCACATGTATATCTTTTCTACGGATTTTTTCAAAATAGTATAGTTTTCAGTAAAATGCAACTTTTCTTCCTTGACAATTTCGAATTTCTTCAGGTTCTTCAGGTTCAAAAATTGCAGGGAAAATATTTCGCGATTAAAACACAGCTTCTGTGTTATAGACGTGTCCTCGGAGTTCTTAGGAAGCGAATAGAACAACGGCATGCTAATATATGGTGTACGAAAGAATGTGGAGTGAATTTTATGCGAAAAAGGGCTGGTTTTAGCGATGTCCGCTTTTCGTGGATTTCAAGATTTTCATTTTATGTCATGTGGCGAAATAGCATCAGTTGATACCCGCACAATTTATTGTGGAAATAACATCACCGACCTGCAGATATTTGGTGCGTCAGTACCATCATCTGAATTCTATACAACAACATGTAGGCCTACGACAGTCATCTATATGCAAAGGACATAAAAGCGTTTTATTACAGCTAGATCTAGAATGTATTGCTTGCCTTATTAATATTTCAATCAATGATGTTGCCTTATTAATATTTCAATCGATGATTTGTCCACATACATACTATGTGGACATCTTTTGCTCTACCATGCTGCACGGATGTTCTGTTTCGTGGGCTGTTTCACATAGTATTTTCAACGTCAGTAGAACGATGGGAGCAGTTCTAAATAACTTACCTGAATATTATATCAGAATATTTTTTACAAAGAATAACAGAAAGAACCACACAATAAATTCTTCTTACCTGTATTAATGATTTAGCTTGTTATTTCTTGAAAAAACAAAAACGCGAAAAGGGCGCGAAGAGAAATGGGGAAAAAAGTTCGCAAAAATAACTCCGATGAATACCTTATACAAACTTCTTTCACGACAGATTTATTACTTAAAACAAACAACAAAAATATTAAAACCAAATTATATGTTTTATTATGTGTTTTATTTCAATATTAATTACAATCTTGCACGACAGTTTGCGACAATAAAACAGGGCTAGTGCGGACGCGTCCAGGCCAGTCCGGGCGTATCCAGACTCGTGCCGGCTGCGAAGCCGCCCCGGGACTCGCGTCCGTGTCGTTTGCAGTCACTAGGAGTTGATGTTGGCATAATGAATGGTGCATCTGTTTCCAGCAATAACCTATTCAATGGAACAATTTGGGCAAGTTTACGGACAGTTTCCTGTCATTTTCGTGTAACAAACCCTGCAACACTAAAATATAGGTTTGTAAAATATTGGAGGTGTTTTTGTGCACTTTCCCATCCACCAGTGAAACAGGGCATGTGGATTGGAAAATTACGAGGGATCATACAACGTAGAAATGCCAATGTATCTTCCTCCGTTTTCCTACAGTGCACAACAATACGTAGCTGCCTCTGTTGGGCTAAACGCGAGTGGGCAGCAAACACACCAACAGTTACTACACGGGGATGATCTATCAGACTTTCCAACCGACTGAGCAAATGCTGATCATAATGATCAGCAAACTTAGGATGAATTCCAGCAGATGCCCAGACAGCAGGACGCTTAACAATACTACCAAAGGAAGAGTGAAGTCAGGGGTGAACAAAGTTTCCAACACACCCCTTGAACTGTATTGGCAACTGGAACTCTGAAAGGGAAGCGCCATGCTTAGACTGGATCAGGTCTAAGTCACAATGTGGGTCAACTAGAGCTGGTATTTGGTATGACACTCCTCACTGAAACTGTCCCAGCACACATTTGGTGGCTCTGCTGGAAACATTATTTGAAGGAGAATAAAAATAAACTTGAATAATTAAAATTTCAAAGTCGGAACTCTCTTTTGAATATTGAACCATTATTTAAGAATGTTGACTTTTTGTGGGTGAATCGACCTGAAGTTGTGGGTGAATTGAGTGTGAATCATTATATCGTATCTCGTTGATTTGAATCATTAACCTGAAACAAAATGCCGCTCTGCCAAAAGCACCACAAATACATGTATATACAATTACATAGAAGATGAAAACTTAAAATAATTGAGATTTTATGTGGTGAAAACTTAAAAAAAAATTGGGATTTTGGAGACATTCGGCCGCGCTTAAAAAAATTGAAAAGATTTACTTGAAAAAGAGCCAGTATCAAGGTGTATTCCATGCCACGAACATCTCGCAATGTGAAGCATATTTTTATCGACTGCATAGATTTTACGATTGTACGAGATTCTTTTTATCGAGCGACTACTTGGGAAGATCGTTTTAGTTCGATAACAGAGGACTGTGTCTTGGGTTAATAGAGAGAAATAGATTTGTTGCATAAGTTGTAATGTTGTAACTCCCTGACAGGCGTCCATCTCTTCCCTCGCCCCCATCGACTCCCGTGGGTTAGCAACCACAGGAGGAATGCCCAGTGGCGGGAGCGAAGAGCTAATAATTACATATTTACAATAAATAATCCTTCGTCCTGACAGGGGTCCATCTCTCTCCTCGCCCCCATCGACTCATGTGGTTTAGCAACCACAGCAGGAATGCCCAGTGGCGGGAGCGAGGAGGCCGGTACATGTAGCTTGGTACGTGTAGCTTGTTACTCGCTTAATCAACGTCACAAAACATTGTTGCTGAAACTTATAAAACAGGGCTATTCCACCAAGCGCCTCCACTCAAAGTTTCTCAAATTTGGCGATACATATCGCATGCTGATAGCAAATACGAACGTAGCGTGCAAGATCTATGGCGCTACGTTTCGTAACTTGTGTCTAATTCCGCTTAACCCGGGGCTAGGGGCCGTATGAACCCATGTACTTCAAGATCCTCATGGTACTCATATGAACAGTCACAATCAAAGCGTGACTGAGATACATCTTTTTTTTAGATGACGACTCCATAACGAATATTATGGATTAAGAATACTGATCAGCGATACGGATTTGATATTTTTGGAACATCATGATGTCTTGCCGGCATCATTGAAAACTGTTGACCGCTTCTCTCTTGCAGGAAACAAGCCTATGTTTATGTATACTATGATTGTCTTTTTGAATTTGGTGCTAATACTGTTATGTGGAAAATGGAATAGGTCTTTGGATTATGGACGCGGATATTCTCTAATGGACGACGGCTGGATTATGAATGACGGACTAGACGCTTGTAATTCTAGCGGCCTGGCGCTCTCGTGTCTTGATGCATGCACGGATCTTGTCTCAATTTTTTTTGGGGCCATAGATGTTGAGCAGACGCAGGCCGTCGACAGTAGACCGTAGCAATATTGCTATGTCGGCCTCTCTTGGGGCTACTCTAAATTCGATGTCTGAAGCAAACAGGCGCCAGACCAGATCTGAATCCTGCTCCTCAAATGTCCTCATCAAGCGCACGACTGTCGCCTCCCCTCGTCCGATGACGATTCCTCAACAAGATCTGGGTCCTGTGGCTCTTCTCGTTCTTCCAGATGTGGGTCCTGTGGCTCTTGGACGTCCTCGTCATCTGATGCGTCGGGCCTGGCTGCCGTGGAGGGGGCCGCTGACCTCATGGTCCTACCCATCAGGGTCGCCAGCTCAGCGCTCTGATCAATTTGTTGCGGGAGGTTCTAGTGTGTTTGTTAGACATTTTGTGATATCGTTTCTATCGCTTTATGAGCATTTATAAAAAGTTATAGCGTTTGCTAATGCTGTTTTAGTTAATTTAGTTAGTGGACTAATTACCTTGGTCTAGTCTAGCGACCTCGGCCTTACGCCGAGCTCGCTTCTTCGTCAGTCCCTTTGACCAGTTGGATACTATAATGCGAAAAGCGTTCCCCGATTGAGGGTTAGGATCGTCGCTATATAGCTGAAATATTGGTGAACGCGGCATTAAACCATAATTCTCTCTCTCTCTGTCGAGCCAGTCGTGGGAACGTCCACTTTTATATCCTTGTACCTCTGCTCTTCCGTGAGACAAGAGCTTGTAAAGCTGCAGTGGTATCGGCGGGGAAACTTCGAAGCCGACAAAAGAACTCTACCGTCAGATCTATTCCGATGAATAAAATCTGGTTAATAGACTAAGCCTTGTTTTGCCTTTTATTTGTAATCTACCTTAGATTTATTTATACAATGAGTGATTGTTTCCTACACTGTGACACCTGTAGATTAATTCTCAGTTTATGTTTCTTTATATTTGAAAGAAAAGTTATGGGAATGTCACGGTAACCACATGCATTTCACATGTGTTGACAAAAATACCTTCATCAATCCCTGTAGTCAACTGAAAATATTTCTTGGCAAAAAGTAACCAGTGCGTTGCGTGCCAGACGACATCCTTCAAGTTTTGTTGTGCATTTCTTTTCAATTGAGTTTCTCCCTGGCATGGTAGGGAAGAACTGCGTGTGTCATGCATGCGAGTTCACATATATATGTGTCACATGAGGTGCCTGTGTAACGCCAGATCATTTTTCATATGAATACCATATTTCTGTTTTTACTTAGATACTGGTTGTCATGAAATCTAGTAGCTAGTGCTTAATGATGGCGGCGACTTGGGTACTGATATAAGGAAATTAGAAAATGTGAAAGAGTTTGGAGCAAAAGTGAGGTGTGGAACCCACAATGGATATTACCCTGATTTGACACGTCGTCTTTCCATATCTTAAAACTTGTACATGTACATACAGGTTATTTGAAATGTGATGGCCAGAATAACTTTAATAGGATTGATTTTCCTGGTAAATGTGTAGACTGAAATTCAATCATTCTTAGAACCATTAATGACCTGTACATGTTATATATTTCAAGAAATTATGTGCCTGTAGAATTTGAAATACTATTTGAAAAGCAAAGATGCTGCTTAACCTCTTGATTTCAACAGTATATTTATATCACAATGGAAACATCTTCTTTAGCTTAAGAGAATTCAACTGCCTTCATGGCCAGTCACTGACACTGGTACTGCATGAATTGTTAGGAGCATCAGCTTGGTATGCAGTACATATATATGGTGAGAAATAACATGTTCTTACCTTTCTGACAATTGTGTGGTGTTCACATATTTTCTCTTGCAATGAAGCTGTTTCCTTCTCCGTCAGTGTTTCTGAATGAATGAGAGCTACCTATTCACTCAACAGAATGGGCGCATTTCTAATCTTCCTGGCGTTGGATACACCCATGTATTTAATGGCGGCATCTGGTTGCGAAATGACACCTCGACAGATGACAGCAGCAGATGGAGCACCTCTACTGCTGCAGCAGTGGCTAAATGATGAAGATCTGGTAGATTGCAGAATCAAAGACGTACCGTAACACGTGGCAGTAGTATAATTCATTAGTTGTCTTGCTGTCAGTTGGCCTTGCTGAATATATCAACACCTAATTAATTATGTGATTTATTTCGGGTTTTTTATTATTATACAATCCTTTGCAAATCTTTTCGATAAAATTATTGAAAATGTCTGAACATTATAAGTACCTGTTTGAACCAATGGGGGTTTTCAATGCCATGAATAATATTCCGGGTGAACTGCTGAACATCCGCCTTTGAATTGACAACTGAATTGTAGCCTCCCCACTCCTAGAGCATCTAGATGCATATGGTCGATTCTTGTCAGAAACAATGAAATACTTTTGAGTTAATGCCGAATGCCACACAATGTGGCATAGAATGTGACCGAGAACATGTTCTGGTACTTTCCAACAGATTTTTTTAGCAATAAATTAATGTTATTGTATCAGCTGGATATCCACAAATCATATATTTTATTCTTGATTCCTTATGATTGAAATCAATAGCTGTAAAATAACATTAGTTTTGCAGATATTCTTACCAGTATACAAACGCATAATAATCAATTTAAGTGCAAACCTGAATATGTGGTTCAACAATCACGTTGTCAGAGAAAAGTTGACTGCTGGGGTTAAACAAGATGCCAGTTTTTGTCTCCTTGGCGTTCTTGTCCATGACACACATCCCTGTCATCTCGCGTATGATGACATTGGTGTCCGCCTTTGCCCGACGTGCGATGGTCTTGGCGGCATTAGCATCTGCGAGCTGAGATTTGTCTATGCTGGAGGATCTACATCTGAAAGAAAAATAGCGTTGATGATGAATTCTACCGTGACGGTATCAAGATTTGAAATGATTGTATGTTGAAAATTTGAAGCGCTCAATATCGAAAAGGTGTTCTGCATTATCAGACTTCTGTGGGCTTTGCACTCAGTTGAACTCCAAATAAAGTATATAATACCCAAATATTTCTGATTGTTTGACATATAATCTTTTTGTCCGTGAATAAATGCCAGAAGATGGACCCAATAGTGTTGCTTGTCATTTTTATCCCTCGACCAGTTTTGACTGAAGGGGTATTGCCGTCATCGGCGTCGCCTGTCTGTTTATCGTTCTTGTAAACGCAATATTTCAAGAAAGATTATAGCCAAACATTTTATATTCATACCATATATGCAGCTGGTAATGGGTCAGGCCTATTGAAAATGATCGACCTTGACCTTTTTTCTATCAAGGTCAAATACAAGTATTTGCAATAATTTTTGACGGATCAAAGCTATGGTCTCCAAATTCATAATACATATGCACCTGCACCCTGAACTAATACTATTCATACATGTGGCGATGGTCCAGAAGTTTAGTGTATATGACTGACCTTGGCATATTTTGTCAAGGTCAGATTCTATTTAGTATGGTATTTAATGGGGGATTATTCTCCAAATTTGTCCCACATATGCAACTGATGATCGATCTGAAATCTATTGAATATAACTGACTTTGACCTGTTTGTTGATGGTCATATACTGTTTATTGTGATGAAGAAATGTAGCTCGGCTTTTCAAATTAATACTATGTAGATATATCGTCCTTAAGTGTGTTGAAGATGACTGACCTTGACTTATTTTGTAAAGGTCAAATTTCATATGTTATGTCTCAGATCATATTCGAATTCATGTTCCACATGTAAAATTAGCTGAGGGTAGACCAGAAGCCTGTGGAAAATGACTCCCCTTTATCTATTTTTCCAAGATGAAATTAGTTGATTGCATTATGAGGAGCTGTGTCGAAGAGTACATTTAGCGTTTCGAATTTGGTCATGCTCTACCAGAACCTTGGCGCAAAAGTTTTCCTGTCAAATAAGGCCTTGCCAAAACCTGACATGGCCCCTTATGCAATGCAAGTTTGCTGAATGTCGTCAATAACTGATAGCCGAAGGGTATTGGTGTATTTGTTTGGGGTTTTTTTTTTCGATTTCATTATTTTTCAACTCTTGATAAAAGAGCGTGATTGATTAAAATAAAAATATGTCTCAGGAATGAATTATCAGTTTTTATCATAAAATTTAGGCTCTAGACTATTATCTTGACCAGTGCCTACAGTTCCCGTAAAATGTCCATGTGTGACGCAGACGTATGTGAAAGCAATTCAGTAAAATGCAACTATTCTTCATTGCCGATGTTAGAAATTCCAAGTTTATCAATTTTACAATCATTGAAACAAAAGCCGCACTTGTAAGGCAATCTCTGTGTGATTGGTATGTTCCCGGAGATGACGAAAAGCAATTTTTTCATGAGCGAGAGATTTAGCAGCCAGCCATATAATGAAATGTTCATGATATATGCACATGACACTTACTACAGAATTCCGTATACATGTAAGTATATTAAAACAGCAAAATTAGTTTGTCAGAAACAGGTGAATAGACAATGGACAGCACCAAGAAGTTTCATACACAAAATGCATTTGATAGCGTATTGGTCTCACCTTTTATTTGCCGTCCGCACAATGGTTGGCCTGGGGCAGGTCAGCATTTATTTCTCCGATTTCCCCACAAACGAAAACCTTCTCACCATAATATGGGCAATCCGCGATGTAGCCTTCCTGAAGTCGGAGAATGTAGGGGATAACAGACTGTCAACACTGATCGAATGGGGACCTTTGCATAAACAAAAATTGCAAGATTCATACGTTTTCTCCATGTATAACATTTTAATGTTAATGCTTTCAGCACAATTTCGCTGATACCCTGGTGAACCCTATAGTTTGTAGTCTGGCATCAAAGTCTGGCGATTACATCAATTCCTACGATGCCGTTTGCTGTAATATTTTTGTCTTCTTTCTTCGTTCCTTCTGTCTTTTCCTCCTCCATTACCTCGTTGGTGAAAACCGCGTTAAGAATTTCATCGACCCAGGACTCGTTGACAACGGTTTCGAAATCAATCGCTCCAACCATCGTTTCATCTGTGATAACAGACGAGGGAACGCCAAGGTTTTCTATAGGGGAAAACTTGGCTCTGTGCCACAACGGTCAGGCATGACAATTTTTCGAGATGTCTTTTCACCTTTTGTGAAAGCAAATTTATTTTTTGGGCCCTTATAAATAACGAAAATTGTTCACAGCTTTCATCTTCGCTTATATATTCTAGTTTTTTGTCTACAAAAAATAGAATATATATTCGCGTTAATTTTCCACTTCAAGAAAAACAAACAAAAATTCATCTCGAAAAACTGGCATGCCGTTAGCTTAATGCCATCATCCGGGTACCGTTGGCACCTAGCCAGATTGGCACGGAGCCAATTTTTTCGCTATAAAAAACCTGTCTTGCCATCATCTTTGTTAACCACAATATCTCAAGATGTCCGACCCAAGACGTCAATGTCCTGTAGAAAATGCAAATGGAGGCACCCCAAGATTTATTGTGCCTGTTATCTGTCCGGAAGCTGAAGAACGACAGGTTTTGGTCCAAGATTCTCTTGATGAGGAAGAAAGTGAGAAAGATACGGAGATTGAAGAACTGACAGCCCCTTGTCCATCCATCTTGGAAACAGCGGCGGGCTGGTTGATTGCAAGCAGACCTCCTCCATTGCCAACTTCGCTTCCCCCAGCAACTCCTGATCTGGCAACGACACGAATGCCCCGGCTGAGACGGCAATTAGAGACTGGAGAAGTTACTCGACCAACCCAAGAAAATAGGATTCAGGAATTAGAGCGAGAAAAAGCCGCACTTCGCCGGCAACTGGACGCTGAACTCAAGAAGAACAACTGCACTATTTGTCAGGACGTCGAGGCAGTTTGTCTTTTTTCCATGCGGACATTTATCGATGTGCGGTATGTGTTTATCCAATTTCATATGCAATGCTGGGACTTGCCACTGTGCTGACAACGACGACGACGAACAGCATATTTTGCTCCGGTGCCCCGTTTGTCGGACTAATATTTATCGAGTAAAAAGAATATTTCGGTCGAGAGATGTTTTTTTCCTAACCTTTTTTTTCAATGACTTATCAGAGCCCCAACTCTTCCGAAAGAGAATTTCTATGAAAAGCACGCTCAATTCAAATAACACCAGAATCACTCTCCTATTTCTCTATACAAAAAACAACACGTACACACACCATATGAATTTATATTTTTATTTAACAACATCAACACGGAAGAATGAATATTTTTATCTATGCACGGTAATCTCTTAAAGGAATAGTAAACTCTGCGTAAACTCGTGCTCGACATGACAGAATTTTGCCATCAGATTCCAAAAACACGGGTAGAAAAAATTAACAAAATTCTACAGCTGAGTAAAAACCGATTTACCGATCACACCGTAACACTTTGTGATGTGCGACATGCTGGAATGACTGACGTTTGTGGGCCATACTGTTTTTATGTAGATGGCGCTGCGGGAAATATGCCTTTGTCATCCGGGCTCTATCCCATAAGGTAAAGCATTAAACAACAACAACGGCAACATTAGCAGCGTTTCTTCTACTGCTATCGGGTGATGTGGCCTAATATTCTTGCCTCAGAAAGAGAGCTTGTGAAAACATATGCAAAATGCCACATGTCAACCTGTATATCAATTCGACATTCATATATCACGATCCTCATAATCGTCTCGGAGCGTAAAGAAAGGTCCACCGATCTGTCAAAAGCCATCGACAGAATAATTTACAATTGGTCTCCATGTTATTAGCTACTCTGGCTTGGGCCCAACTACGTCACAGGAATAATGTCGGGTGATATTTAAAAAATTTTCATTGGCTAACGGCTCTCGGGCTTGTTAAAATGGCGACATCCACGGATTATTGATCTGGGCAATAGTTCTGATGTTCAAAATGATCTCATTCATTCGGAATTACTAGAAAAGCTGATTTGTTTTGTTTTTCGAATACTAATGATATAGTTTTTTCGATATACGTATGCATCATCTTAGGGTTTTCTATACCTTTAAATAATATAATTCATGCGGGCTTTACTTTCAAGCCCAGAGATTATAAATATTTTGACTGATTTACGGTAGCGTGTTTGGCTAGACAAGCAGAAAAATTATACAATGCAAGTTGTTACTGCAAGTGACTCGGATATAAAAGCAAACAACCAACACGGAAGTATCTCTTTCTGAGTGTCTATTATAGCTCAGATTTGTAATATTTATTGAACAACAGTTTTTGGAAATGGCCCTTCTGTTTATCCGCACTGTGTTGTGAGAGGAAAACGTCCATATGGGAGCGTGGAATTCTAGCTGGGCATCGGGTTTGAAACACCTCCAAGATTTGCATTTCATTACTGTCCTGTATTGCATCTTTCAAAATCTACTATTAAAAACAACCCCACACATTCATGCTCGATTTGACTTGTTTGACTTGAATTGTATTGACAATCGGAACATTCGCGCATGCGTATCGTTCGAATGAGCGGATTCAGTTCATCCATAGAAGTGTCGAAGTGTGTACTAGATAAACTGCATGATATCTCCAGTCAGCACTTCAGAAATGTCGGCCCTTGAAGTTTGGGTAAAACTTTGTAAGTTGTCGTAAAACACAGCTTATCACGTGGGATTACTTTGGCCGGTTTCTGTTATAGGGGGCGCTGTTGTCGGCTCCTTTTAAGGCGATGCACCGCCTCCTTTTTGTTACTCGCTGCCACGTTTTCTGCCTGCTTTATTTGTCAACTTTGCCGTCATGCCTTTTCTCCGTGCTCCTGTTTAATATATGTTTTAATATTCTCGTCTGGTTGTGCTATTCCTGACCTGGTTTGCAGCCCCATATCGCGATATGGCGGAAACAGAGTTGGCCCGCACTCGGAGTGAACAAAGAACTCGTGAAAATAATTTCAATGTTGAGACGTGGGCGAAGGATTTTCACTTACAAACGGTGACTATCGGGGCACTACAGGACAATGGTTTCGAAACTGCGATCGGTTTGAAGTTATTATCCCCCGAAATTGTAGACTCAACTTTCACGGGAACCCTGCCGGTCGGCCAGATCTTGCTACTAAAACATGCCCTTCTCGATGTGCCAGGTTATATGGCGAGCAACGTGTCGGCAGCTTCCACCGCAGCAACAACAACAGCTTCTTCGGCGAGAGAAAGGACCGAGTTGGCGCCAACTGCAGTGAGTAATGGACACGCAACACTATCTACCGCCTCGGATAATCGAGATGGAGTGCCGAATATACACACCAGTGATATCTTTCAATTCTTGCAGCAGGCAGCGAGTACGCCCAGCACGAGCACAATTGGCAACGTGGCAAATTCCGGCGGGGTACCAGGGTCTATGGGGGCGAACAATGAGAATGCTGGTATGTTATCTTTGTTATCACAACTTCTCTCCCCCATGGCGCCGTCGAGCCGGGTCCCATTAAGACACGTCAGAGACTTTGTCACTTTAGCCCCTCCAAACACAGCTAGAAAAAACGATGTGGATATGGGGCCTTTTGAGCTAAAATTGAAAGACAGTAAGATACCACACGACAGGCTCACGCTGGCACAATTCATGGAGGGGTCCATAAAAATATTACAGGAGATGGTCAGCAAAGACAAGTGTTCCCAAGAGACATTGATAGCTTATAGCAGTTACCTCACTAAGCTTGCCACGTTTGCCCAGGTGTTTGATTGGCTATCAATTCTAAATTACGACTTGGAGTTTCGGCGTCAACAACACCACAATGGATCGCCCTGGGATCAGGACAACACGTTCCTGATGCAGGCCATGTTGCGACCCAAACAAGATCGACACGGCACCCCTTTCTCAAAACCCACGGGGTCCCAACAGCCACGCCCACACAAAAATGTGGGAAATCGCTCCAAATATGATCCCAACTCGGGAAAACCTATCTGTGGAAAATTTAACGGGCGCAATGGCTGTACCATGGTTTTGTGCAATTACTCACACGTCTGTGCTACCTGTTTCTCGCCATCACACAACGACTTCACCCATAAGAATCCTAACCCGGCAAAAAACGGGGGGAACGCGTAGGATATTCCTACAACCCATCGCCTGCGACCCAGTGCTATTCGGTATGGGAGTCTGAGCTTGAATTTGACAGTGACAGAGACTTTTTACTAGATGGTATTAAAAATGGATTTTCTCTGGTTGACGATAATGACGTTGTGCCTTCAAAAGCTCATACTCCGAACTCCGCCTCATCCATAGCGTCACGAGATGCGGTTGAAAAATCTCTCAGGGATGAAATCAATGAGAACAATTACGTTAAAGTGAACTCTCCCCCTACTATCATCAGTGCCCTCGGAGCCGTGCCGAAATCTGATGGCAGCATTCGGCTTATCCACAATGCTAGTAGACCCGCTGGCTCAAGCTTGAATGACTATGCGACTGTGGATCATCAGTCTTACCAAACTGTTCGGGGTGTTTTAGATGATATTGAGCCGGGGTATTTTATGGCAAAGGTCGATCTAAAATCCGCCTATCGTGCTGTAGGCATACATCCCTCAAATTATGAGTATACAGGCCTCCAATGGACTTTTTCCGGCGAGTCGGACCCGTCCTTTCTAATTGACACCAGACTCTGTTTTGGGGCACGAAAAAGTCCAAGCATTTTCCATCGTCTCACACAGAGTGTCTGCCGCATGATGCACCGCCGTGGTTTTAAGTGTGTGGCGTTTCTTGACGATTTCCTTACGTACGCCCCTACATTTGACGAGTGCCTTGCTGCATATAATACCCTTTTGTCTCTTCTACGATCTCTGGGTTTCAAGATAAACTGGACAAAGGTGATTGACCCCTGCCAGTGCCTAACTTTTCTCGGTATAGAGATTGACACTGTAGACAACCGTGTGTCACTTGACCCGTCTAAGCTGCAAAAACTCATAGCGGAAGTACGTGCATTCTCTCATAGGCGCAGGGCTACACGTAAACAGCTCGAACGTTTAGCGGGTAAACTGACTTGGGCGTGTAACGTGATAGAGTGGGGCCGTCTTCATACGCGGTATGTGTATACTCTGTTAATCGGCTTGAAATCACATTATCACAAAGCCCGCCTGACCCCCATAGTGCCGGACCTGCAGTGGTGGTTATCCGTGCTGTGTAACACGTGTAATAATAAAGTGATATGGGATTGGAGGCCAATTGTAAGTGTTCAGACGGATGCTTGTCCTATCGCTGGCGGAGCGTTCTGCAATTTGGATTGGATGTATCGTGTCTGGCACTTAGATAACCCTGCACTGGCCTCCTCCCATATCAACATTCAGGAACTAGCAATGGTCATTGAAGCCGCCGATCGTTGGAAGGAATCTTGGCAGGGGAAACGAGTGTTCGTGTATACAGACAACTCGGCCACGGCAGGCATTATTAACAATGGCACCACAGCGTCTCCCGCAGCGTTGACCCTCCTTCATATACTTAGTGTGTTGTCTATTGCGTATGATTTTACGGTGCATGCAGTCTATTATCCTGGAGAATTTAACACCCTGGCAGACGCAATTTCACGTATGCACGCTCATGGACAAATGTGCCGATTTACGGACACTTTATTTGAACAATTTGGCTTTGCTACCCCTGGCTATTTTTGGCTTCCCCACCATATGACTCATGATTCTATGTGTTTTATATCTGAACAGATTTCTCAGTGGCAGCTTTACTGCAGGAACTTGATGGAGAGACCGCCTTTTGGGAGTCCAATGCCTTAGCGCC
>JAVTVY010027595.1:0-114819 GCA_036873755.1 Hanleya hanleyi
AAGCTTTGTGCCTTCACATTGGTAAATGAACATGTATGCCAAGTCTCGCATCGATTGGTTCAGTGGGTCCAGATAAGGTTTTCATATCAATCTTGACGGCCGCCGGGGCTTTCGACCAATCGACTTTGGTCATTTTTGGGGAACTTTTTCAGGAAACAAAATTACATAAAATATATCTTTTTAATATCTGAAAATAGTAAGGGGTGGAGGGGGGGGGGATATGTCCAGAGAGGAATATGTCCAGGAAGGAATATGGAGAGGGGGGGGGGGGGGGGGGCGATGTCCTACAAGCATCAGACTTGCCCTGAAAACGTGCGAATAAGCTGCTAAGCTCGACGTTAGGACGAGTTGTGTGTGCATGGGCGGGGGAGGGGAGGGGGTACAAATTATACAATGGGTGACAGCCTTTCTTTTATTATTTGGATGTTCGCTTGCGCTTAAACCGACCCCCTGCTATAAATTTTTGA
Source organism: Hanleya hanleyi (assembly GCA_036873755.1). Lineage (NCBI taxonomy): Eukaryota > Metazoa > Mollusca > Polyplacophora > Lepidopleurida > Hanleyidae > Hanleya > Hanleya hanleyi. The sequence continues at coordinate 468 of JAVTVY010027595.1, forward strand.
GTGATGGAATTATTTACCTGGTCCTGCCTGTCATAGCGGGTGGAATATTCGGAAAATCGGCACAGGCAAGTTCTTGATGTTGTTGTTGTGCCGATTGCGTTCGTTTTCTGTTCCCGAGTTTCAATGCCTTTGTAGATCGGGATGTTCTCTCTTTTGGATTGTTGAGCTTGATATCTCGAGCGCATGGCTCAAGTCTTTGAATCAGCATACCCAGAACCGACATCGGACTTCCAAAATATGAAATAAATCGGTTTGACTGAGCTGAAGATGTGGTGAGTGTTTTTTCTGTCAGCTAGACAGCGTGATTCAAGGGCCGTAACTCGTAATTCACTCCATCCCCCCAAAAATCCCAATTTGAAAGCGGACGCGCACGTAACTCCAACTGACGACCTTCTTTACCTCCGATTAACAAAGAGTTCTTTTTATTTTCCTAAATTTTTAATGTTACAATATTTGTCCATTTTAAAATGGCACAATGATGGTACAATATAGCGAGGATGGCTATTCTTACCCTCAAACAAACGAGAGCCAATGTAGGACCGACATTGGAACAATCTAAACCGTATACATTTTGGACCGACAGCCGTCGCCAATGATGTACCAATATATAATGTTACATCGTCGGCAACATGAAATGGTACCATGATGGTCCAACATAAATTGTTACATTGCTGTAACACTCACTGGTACACGAATGTTCCACTATATATCGGTGTCATATTGTGGGGAAAACGCGTGTGTATTTGTATATACACCTAGCATTGAACTTGTCAAAATGTTTAATTATTTATTCATTTGTTTATCTATTTATTCACTTAATTATATATTGCTATTTATATTATGTGACTGACGGTCGGGGGTGCCTGTTATGGGAGGAAGATATATCAAAGCATAGACCACAGACGGGCTGGACAAGACCTGAAACAGAAGACGGATGACGATTACAAGAATAGCAAAAGCGCCTTGAGTGACAACGCCGCACAACAAGAACGTCCAGAATCAGAATACTCGACCCTATACCACGCCAGACACGCTACCCCATAGATGTCACCGAACTGACGCCTCAACACAGAATATGATCCTTTGACTTTCACGCAATATATGACGTAGACCTGCCGTCCTATACCACAATACACACTCAAAGCAATTGTTACAGGCACAGATTTCTGGAAGAACCTACCCTGTTCCCAAGGGCGTCGTTAGGGAAGTCACCTCGAAAAATCCTGAAGAGGCCCTGGTTCTCCTAGTTTTTTTCTGGACGGCTTTGTATGTAGGAAAGGGTACCAAGACAAAGGAATCATCCACGCGATTACAACGCGTATTTATCAGCATAACCTAACCAATAACAGACTTACCAACTTGTACATAGCGACTCTTCTTTACTTGTATTTATATTTTTCTCTGCTCTCTCATTGTTATTTATTATTTAATTATATATTTTAAAATCTAGCGCTGCAAAAGGTCTTAAATTAACCAAGAAATGTACCCTGGAAGTTAAGTAAAACATTGAGTTGATGGGCCGCGAAATCCGTATAGGGAGCGGCCCTTAAACTACAATTTCAATCAATCAATTCAATTTAGTTTCAATTTCGAGGTCAGGGGTCAATCTTACAAAGCGTTCCCAGCTAACGCATGACGTTACCTCCATATTGAGCTATGTTGAAGGCTTTCATCGATTGAACAATGCATCAGGAGATATCTCCTAGTTTTAAGCGTCTTGATTGGTGAATTAAATTTTTTAAAGGAAATTACAGGATTTTCGTTGGCCTACAGAGGAAACTAGAAGAAGTCTCAGCCAATCAGAGATGGTCTATCAAGACAATCTGACAATCTAGGAGAAATCCCAGCCAATCAGAGATTGTCCATCAAAACTCATTCCTTTCTCATATTCAGATTGTCAAGTGGGTTGAGTTTGATGATCATTTTCCAGAAAACTATTGACAATGGCCTGGGTACCTCGATTTGTCTTTGCGGAAAGCAAAATGCGATTGCATATACTGTCAGTAAAATTAACAATTCGCATCACTTCACAGTTTCATGGTTCAAGGTTTAGGGTTTTGTGATGCCCAGCAGAATTCCCGATTCTAAATATTTCTATCCATCTGATAAACGAATACATAATCACTCTATTTGGGGGTTTTTTTCTTCGGAAAAGGAGACAATTACAGGCAGCCGATGAAAACCCAATCAACGCTAATCCAGTTTAACAATTCCACATCTAAACTTCCCGCCGGTGAAAACGTTGTGTCCAGAGCGGTATGGTACCATAACGATTACTAATGGCATCATAGCGGTACATCGGTGTTTGTGTGTCCTCTCCGGTAATGCTATGATACCGCTACGGTGAAGATGTAGTCACCGCTATGGAACCATGCCGCTCTGGACACAACGTTTTCACCGGCGGGAAGTATAGATGTGGAATAGTTAGACTGGACTAGCGTTGATTGAGTTCGGTTATAGTGATACTTTTGTTGATAAGGGGCATAGTTGGTAGCTTTTATTACAGAAAGTTACGGATTCACCCGAGACTGGCCGTTGACTGCGTTATTTGAGGTAAGGGGGTTATCTTTTGGCGGTGATATCTCTCTCTCAGCCTATCTTAGTATACATAACGCGCGCAAGAGAATGAAAGGCCTCAAATCCGGCATTGAAACAAGAACATCAACAGTCCTCTGGAGAACAGCAACGACCGACTTCAAGGCTTTCGGCCTCAGTAAGGAAGACTAAACCAGCAGGAGAGAGAAATTGAAGAACAAAGACTGATGAACCCTACCTGACTGGGGAGGCGAGAGACCCCCTGTTGTTTTTTCTCCTATCTCCGGAACGACAAAAACTTGAGAGCTGACACCCCGTGACTGTTTAGTTTATCATATTGGAGTGAGCCTATTTACGTAACCCCCGAGCGGAGGATCATGGGTAAATTCAGAATGGCGGCCATGTGGAGTACCAGAAAAGTGACATTTTCATCATATTCCTCAAAATTCTTACTTAGTGACCAAAAATTATTTTATTTCATGTCAGATTATTATTTACCAATTTATCAGCCAATTTTTGCGAAGAAAACACATAAATAAAAAAATCGAAATCTGACCGAAAAAAATCGTCAAAAATGTCTTATCATGGATTTATTTTACGTTTTGTAGTAGAGCTTGACCCAAGGTGGTAATTTTCAGCCCTCTATCCTTAAGGATAGCAAAAATATATAGGAGGCACTCCCCCCCCCCCCACCAGTTGCGGTACACCTCAAATCAGCCAGGCCAGATAGGGTTAACCAGTTAAGATGTAGGACTCCATATTCCTGAACACTGGACAAGTGACGAGTTGGGTAGGAGGACGGGTAAACGACCTAACAATAACGTCTTCCCTGAACTAGCAGTTAAATCTGAATGGGAAGTTACCTCCCATATACTAGATCGTGATTGCGTCGCTATTCTAACAGTATTCAGCATGAAACACTATTCTGAACAGACAGAAGCTCCCGAAAAATTCCAATACAGAATGGAAATCTTTCAAAATGATTGCCAAATCCTACTACTGAATTTTCAAACAGTAGCGTCAAACAGTAGCGATAGCAAGCTGAAACCAGAATTCAAAGAAGGAATTCAACGAAAGAATTCGGAAACTGACCGAATGACTATAGATAACTATCTGAACGGAGATTTCAGTATTGGTGAATACAGAAGAGCTCTACACTCTAAAAAGAAAGTCGACCAAGACAACCAGGGTATACAATCCTCAAGGCCCTACCAATAAAAAAACCAGCAGCTAAATTTCAAACTTAATAATGTTAGTTGGCAGATAGAACAACTCTCAATTAAGTGGAAATTATCTATTGCTATACCAAAACCAGATAGTCATAGAGGAAAATGTCTCTCACGCGAAATTGTAAAAGCTCTATTTCCTGACGATTCTGCCCGATGGAAAACCGCTAGCTTCATAAAAACACTTATTAGCATAATGCAAAAGTCACTAGACAATCAGTGTCCAGACCGATAAATGGGGATTTAAACGTTCAACTGTGAAATAAACAATTGGAGCGACATCCAAGAGGTGGGAAAAATTGACGATGTCTGGCGACTAAAAAGAAACCATATGACTCCACAGGAAATCTTCCCTCGGCACCTCACATTCAGACCCGAGCATACGATGGATGTTCGGACGTAGTCTTAGTATCTCAGCCGCGCTGAGGATCTGTGGTGAAAAACTAAAGTGTTAATGCCCGACGTCGTACGGCAACACATCGACGTCATGCTATCACTAGGATGCCAGAAAATCGACCACAAAAGCACATGGAAAGACTACATTAACCAACAAAATATTCGATGTGACAAACACCTGAATCTCATGAGGTGCGTGTTTGGTACAAACTGGGGGAAGCCAATGGACATATTCTGATAAAATTACATCAAACTCGAATCAGATCAGTAGTACATTATAGGTTAATTCGCCTACGAATCGGCATGCAAGATCTAGTTGAAATGGATAGACAGCTTCAGTTATTTGGCCTTTAAAATGGTTCAAAGGAACTACATTTTGTAGTGTTCAAATAAAAACCTACGAAAAACACCAACATTTAAGACAAGAGGAGATGGCAATGAAATATGTAGAGAAACCCATAGCCAAGGGTGATGATCACCCATGTCACAAGATTTTTGAGTACGAATATCTGAGAGCGAAATGAGGAAACGACTCCGCACCACTCAGTCACATAATAAACAGATTATTTCAAGAACACCAAAAACCAATGTCGCGTATCTCTGACACTGACAGGGTCAGTAGACCAGTAGACCACACCCAAAGCATGTAAAAGTTGCCTAAGAAGTCTCTAATTCCGCTTAACCCGGGGCTAGGGGTCGCATGAACCTATGTATTTCAATACCCGCATAGCGTTCAGATGAATAGTCACAACCAAAGCGTGACTGATATACACCATACTCTAGATAACGTTTTTACGACGAAAATCACATGGGTTAAAGATACCGATCAGCGATAGAGATTTGATATTTTTGGAACATTATAATGTCTTGCTGGCATCATTAAAAACTGTTGACCGCTTCTCTCTTGCAGGAAACTAACCTACATTGTAGTTTTATGTATACTATAATTTATTCTTTTGATTTCGTGCTGAATCTATTATATGAATTAGGTCTATGGACGCGGAAATTTTTCAATGGTCAACGGCTGAATATGGAATGACGGACTAGACGTTTGTAATAATCTCTACCTTCGATTATACCGACAGTAGTTGAAAAAATCACCTGAAAATATACACAGACGGCTACAAATGCACAAGCAACAATACAGGATCGATATTCCTTATCTCAGAACTGGGCATTAAGAAAAGCTCCAAGCTACCAGGCAACAGATCTATATACTCTAGTGAACTAGTCGCTATAATCAAGAACCTCAGATGGGTCCTGGAATACCAGCCAGCTCGCACAATTATTCTTATCGATTTTATAAGTGGCTTGATATCAACAGAGAATCCTATATCCAACAGTATACCTGATCTCCACAAAATAGAAAGTATATGTACACATACGTGACCATGACATTGACGTTAGTCTAGCTTGGGTCCCAGTCCACTTAAACATCAGATAAATTGAAGCCACAGATTGAACAACCCACCCCATTTCCCCCACCTCTTGCGTATCGCTCCAAAGATAGCCTCACCAAAACTGCACCAAAAGTTTAGAAATTAAGAAATTGAATACTATCATTAGACGCAAAAATGATAGGAAAAGGCAAACGAAATCGAATGAAAAAGGCCGTAGTCGATGCTCAATAGATAATAAACGTGACGACCGCATCATCATAGTGTTAAGATTAGGCCAAACTGAACTAGAAATCGTACCTGCCTATGCTAATGAAGAAAACTGCATCATTATGTACCTCGTGCAACTATGAAGAAGAAACTATTGAACATTTTCTTCTGTAATGCCTAAAACATGCCCCCAACGACACACTCTGGAAAACGAGCAGAAAAAGGAATATCCCCCTGTCCCTGAACTATTGAATAGCGGAGTTACCTTGATTCAAATAGCCTTCGAGTTGAGGCGCTTGGTGGTATAGTCCTGTTTCATAATTGTGTGCAATAATTTTTTGTGAGGTTGATTACAATCGTAACATTTCACACAGGATCTAGCAAATGCGAGTAGGCGAGATATGTATACGCCATATGCAGGTCCCACTGGAATATTACTGTTCAGAAAAGGATAGTTTACGATGTCGAAATTGTAATCATCACTCTTGTCTTAAAGACCCGCTTAATTTTGATAGGCATATAGGGCAAAATAGGTGCAAAAGGTCGTTGGGCCAGCGGAGTTACCTTGATTTTGGGCCGTATTTTCCAACATCATAAAAATCTTTACACATCGAGATAAATACATGAGTAGTGTGACTAACGTCACAGGACCTACGAAGTAGGGTGAGGAAGACGACTTGAGGGTCCAAGCGTAATGTTATAGGTCACCTAAGTAGGTCAAATTTCATCAAAAGTTAGTCAGCTCAGAACTTGCTGGTAACAGTTTCCCAGTGCACCTTCATGCCAAAAATCAAGGTTCTAATGTCAATGGTTCTCCTTATTTCGCAGACGAAAGGATTCGGATGGAATGACTGACTCACTCACTCACTCACTCATTACCGGACAATTTGCAAATGAGAGCCTACTACGTGGGAAAATTTTCCTATATACAGTATCTACGGAAATAATTTGAAACGATAAAAAGTCAAGTCTGCTTGACAAATTCTGGCAATAAATGAACTATGTGATCTACAGCGCTACCTTGATTCTGAGGGTCAATTGTTCTACAGATTGGCTAATCTTTTACAATCAAGACATGCAGGAAGATTTCAGTATAAATGATGGTTACTGGGGCAACGGAGACACCTTTATTCTGATGGTCGTGTGTCTAATTTCCAGTACATAAATAATCCAGCATACCATATAAAATAAACAAAACCACCTGTAACAGCTGAGCTAGTATTCCTTATCTACCTCATAAGAAATAAACTGCTTACCGATCCGATTTTCTATCTATCTGTTGATGTATTTATTTATTTATTCATGAATTTAAGTTTATTTATTTAAGTGTGTGTACTTGTTTTTAAAAGCGCGAGAATGGGGGTATGATGATGCTAACCATTCAAGAAATGGGAGTCACTGAGCTTAAATTCTCTAATTACACCTTTTAAGAAATTTAAATACAAAAATCTTCTTCTAATTCTGTTTCTACAGCTAAACATCGACTGAAGAATCACGCCTGCTATCCTGTTTCGTGACACATTCCGATAAATATTACAGGCACGTATGTCTACAGACCATTAAACCGTCTAAACTTTTTTTACTGGGCGGCTCTTTGTGTAGGAAAAGGGAAGAAAAAAAAATAACGCAACATAACCAAATGAAAAACAAAGGAAACACCCACGCGATCAATTATTTAAAAGAAACTACCACTATAACACTTTAGATACACTCTATAAACTGGATGATTGATATAGACGAACCACTGTATAAATTTCTGAGTTTTTAATTATATTATCCTTTATTAATTGTTTTAAGCTATCTTGCTTGAAATTCAACGAAATGAATAAAGAAATATATAATGGAATATAAATGAAGCATTATGTTGTTGGGCCGCGAAATCCGTTTGTGAAGCGGCCCGAAAACTACAATTTCAATCAATCAATCAAAATCCACTTTATGCATTTCAGGAGGTAGATCCTGTATCTGCGAAAGCTCGCATCGAAATAAATTAGCTAGTCGCCAAGCTGCTGCTCCTGTTTGTTTCATATTAGGCACAATATGACTACCATACCGTTTCACTGTAATAGTCCGGGAGCCAAATCGCAAAAAGGGGTCTAAATAAGGTTTTCGTTGCACCCCCCGCGTAGATTTAGTTTGACCACTGTTAGTGAACAAGTGTCATCTGCTGGTTCGCTCTAGACCTGATGTAGGCATCTACGGTGGTGCCTAAGGTCACAGCATGCATTTCTTCATCGCTGTCTGAGCAAGACAAAATTAACTCTAAGATGAAGGTAGGGGTATTTATGAACGTATATCTTTTTATTCTTGCACTAAACATTCTGTAACTTCCCATACCTGACCTCTTAATAATTTTCTATTAGATAAAGCAAGCCAAGTTACGCCTTTTACGTTTTTGACGTCATGCTGACGTCAAAAATTGGAGGGTACAATTTTTTTCTCGATTTCTGTTTAGAAATGAGACTCGATTTGTTTTACAGTTGCAGAAACTCTTTTTGCATTAGTTGCAGAAACTCTTTTTGCATTCTGCCTGATATGTATTTGTGAAAGATAATTGTCTCTTCGTTCATTCTAGACCTGGTGTAACCATCTAATATGCACTTCAGGGATCAGCATAACCATGTTTAACGGCACCAGAGCATGAAAAATATGAACCCAAAATAGGGGTAGGGGTGATTACGTTCTTATATTTTATTTTTCCCCAATCCTGACGCAATGCAATTTAATACATATTGTTTCTGTGTACGGATCATTCAGATAAAGCAACCCGATTCCGACTATCTTCAATGTTGGTGTCACTATGTCGTTATTATCATCGTGGAAGTATTTTTTCTCTGGACTTTTTGTTGTAATTTTCCAGCGGTATATTGTTACCCTGTTAGCTTTTGCTTGATGTGTGTATTTAAGACCATGGTAGCATGGCTTATTTGGAACCGGGTGTTGACGTCGTCCGTCGCTGAAGAGTAAGGTCGCATGATGCCTTCTTCCAATTCTCTCTGAGTAACACAAAAACAAACAAGGAATGGGGGTAGGGGTGATGATGCTTCGATATCTTCTTCACACTTGGGTCTAGGAGGAATCAAACTTACAATACTTCTGGAATGAAGTCTCTGTATACTTTGAACTCTAGTGTATGTTCTTTTTAGCATAGTCAGTGTTACAGGGCTATTACGTCGTCGCTCTGAAATATTGTGCGGCCATGTCATTCAACATATCCACATGAACAGTCACAATGAAAGCGTGGTTGGGATAAAAATCATCACAGGGGTCACTTTTGGTTCTTGTGATGTTTTAGAAATATGCAGTCAGTATATTTGCCTGTGGGGTAATATGACTTCTTGTCAGTACGCCGGCACTGTTTTTCACTGTCCTTTTAATGTGGCGTTTAATTGTGGTATGCGTTTAATATGTGTCACACATGTTAAACTCTGCTCGTCTTAGGTTAAGGATTATCATCTACCTGCTAGTGGTCAATTCTTGTCCAAGAACGGCTTCACAAAAAGTTGTCGCTTGCATTTGTTAATCTAGTTAGTGGTCAATTATTAACCAAGAACGGGTCTATATAAAGTTGCCGCTTCCATTTGTTAACTCCATCAGTGTCATGTCGAAATTATGGTAATCCAGAAACAAGATGGATTCAATTTTCTGGTGATATGAATGAGAGAACCAGACCTTCACAATCCACCATGATGACGTCGTCTTTCGTCATGCTATATTTATCTTCACATTATGGGTTAGGTCTCACCAATGTTTCGATACTTAATTAGAGAAAACCAGTTAATTTGCTAGATGAAATGAATGAATGTTACATTAAAATGAAAAGAATGAATTTGGGTGAGAAAGTATTGAGAGAAGACGAAAGGCAGACCCCATCAATTTTTATTCATTGTATCTACAAACTATTTGCAAACATGATGCACGAAGTGAGACAAAATGCAATGAAGCAACAGAAACCACCCGCCCATGGATATTGTATAACGCTATAGTCTATTTTATGAATAACATCTTCTTTATTGTTATGGACCTACCGTTTAGATGGAGATCCTTCCAACTTTTTAATACAGGCGCCTAATCCCTCATTCAATATTCAGCCGTAATATATTAAAGAATTTCCGTTTGTATAATCCAAAGATCTAATTCGTATAACATCTACATCAAAGCTAATGTGGATTGTGGATATTGAAAATATGTACCTCAGTTCATACAAATTAATTTGATAAATATATCTCTTGTCAGTTTCTTTTGGTTTCATTCTTGAAGCTAGATATACATTATGGGAACACTCTATTACACTGTGTTGCTTAATTGATATTGACAAACAAAAACAAAACATTCGAATGCCTTCCTTTTGTACGAAAGGTAATTGAAAAAAAAAAATACGAAAAGGAAGATATAATATATATGAATTTGTCAATACAATAGTTATATCACTAGTGTCCGATCTTGATCCGATATCAAGATTCAATAATCAGCCGCCGTCCATAAAGAAATTCCGCTTCAATAATCGCAAGACCTATTTCGAATGACAGCCCCAATTCCATTGTGTATGAAATAAATACAAGAAAAACACATTTTTCAATGATATCAGCAAGACATAATAATGTGCTATACATAACCTCCTGATCACTGATCATTATTCTTTATCCATACGAATTCCAAGTCGTGTCCAGAGTATCAGTCACGCTTTGAATGTGATATTCATTTGAACGCTACATGTATGTGAAAACACATGGTATCAAAACAACTCCAATCTTAATGTATTAATATCCTATCAATGCTCCCCAATTGTACATGTCGCTATATAGATTCTGAAGTATTTCAATTGAATTTGGTGTTCTGAGCGCCCATACCATGAATATTTAATAGCATTACGACATCAGGGCCGCATCTGGACTAATCCACTTGCAGTCGAGGAGGGGAGATAGAGTCACCGTATCCGTTTACCCTAATGTTTACATCAAAGACCAGTCCATATATCTACCCCGTATTATAGTGCGACAATCTCGGGACCGCGGAAACATGAAAAGCCACCCCGCCGTCTAAGTCGACTGAGCCATCCAAAAATTCTCTATCATTAATGTTCCCTTCAAAGCACTATGAAGCGTTCTCAGGATTGGTTGACACTCGAGTTATTGCAAGCCTGTTACATCCTTCATGCTACATATCCAAATGGGGGGCGGATAGGATTTAATTTTAATTAGATTGAACAGCTTCACACGCTATAGCCAAAATCAAAAGTCTTCTCTCCATTTTTGTAAAAAATCTCCACAAGTGAAGATATACAGCAGAGCTGCCTTTGTATGTGGTAAAACTATATAAATAAATAACTATACAAAGATAGCATGATGGAGTTTCTGATACTGTATTATACTTGAAACGTTTTCACATCTTTGGGTGTTCTTCTACAAGTAAATATTACATTCAAACGAGCATATATAGTCGCGGTTACCAGGCCAAAAATGGTCTGGTAACATAGCACGTGACCACAACATGTTACAACTTAGCACAGTTTAGCCTTTGGCTTTGTTTTATAATTAATACAAATAATCCAACCCCTGTGGGGCATTAGTGTTCATATATATAGATATAAGTAAAAAACTGGATATTATATTGTCATAACCGGTTTCGCTCTTTTAGAGCTTTTCAAATGACGAAGTTAACATGCTGTTGGATACAATTTATACAGTGCAGCATGTCTACAATTATTGTTGCATGGTTACATAAAGTCATAATAACAGAACAAGTATAGTCACATACAAAACAATGATTACAGAGAGACGACTGCTGGTTGGTCATTTGTGAGCGTTTCCATGTACTCAGACATGCGTACTTTACAGTTCTTGGTCTCCATGCACCTAAAGACATGCGCATAACTCATTTTCTGGAACCAGTCTGCGAATACTGAAATAATGTTTAATGACTCTGAATCGATCAAATAATTAAGTGATATATATTCGGTATTAGCAATTGAGGGATTCCCCGTATTTTTCAATGAACATTTTTTCTTTTTCCAACCGGATGCTTACATCGTCCGTGTTAAATTTAAAAAACGGAAAAATGGAAAATTTAATCTCAAGGTGGCTAGCACAATCTGCCACATGTTTACTCACTTTGAGATGACGTAATCTAGGTGTTTCTATTTGTTGTCGGTGTACGCGAGTCCGTGATTTCAGACGGTCCCCTGTTTGACCTATATATGGAGCGCCACATCCATTACAAGTCAGAACATACAGAAGATTTCTAGAATCACAGTTCATATTATGTTTAATTTTGAACTGTTTGTTAGTTTTCCGAAAGAGATATGAACTGCCAATAGTGAGATTTAGACAACATTTACATCGTACGTCGCCGCATTTTGATGTTGTATATACTTGATCGGGATTTAGCTCATGCTTAGCTTTTGTAAGCAATTTCTTTAAGTTGGGGCCTTGTCGTTTTGCATTTATGAATTTAACTCCATTAAAGGCTTTCTTCAGTCGGTCATTTGACCCAAGAATGGTTAAGTTATTTCTAACAATGGGGGAAAAATTGTCGTTATTAGGATTGTGCGTATTAATGAAAGTCAGCACCTTTGTTGTTGATTGATTCTTTCTTGGATTTCTTAACGTGTCGATATCTATTGAGAGGGCTTTAGAAAATCCATTCTCAATGACTCCATCGGGATAAGCTCTTTCAAGTAGGAACTGTTTCAACTCGCCCAACCGCTTAATACGCAAGTCTGGTTTTGTTACTATTGTGCAAATTCTTCTGGCAAGATTGAACGGCACTTGGTTCTTAACATGCCGCGGATGACATGATTTGTATGACAGATATTGTTTCGTGTCTGTTGGTTTATAAAAAATATCAGTAACAATTTGATCATTTTCTCTTTTAAGCAGAATGTCTAGAAAAGAAATTTTATTCTTATTTGTTTCTAAAGTGAATTGAATATTAGGGTCCAGACTGTTTAGGAGATTATGAAACTCCATGATGGTGTCATATTTGCTTTCGAATATTAGAAAACAGTCATCTAAAAATCTTTTGAAGGACGTTTTAATTTCTTCTCTGACATCCACTCCGTATTTCCGCTCAATTTCACTGTATAACTGTGTTTCCAGATCAACACTAAAGTCGCGTAGGTGGGGGCAAATTTTGTACCCATCGCCGTGCCTAAAATTTGTCGATAATTTTGATTGCCAAATTCAAAAGAATTGTTTTCCAATATAATTTTGATCCCTGACAAAATGAATTCTCTTTGAAAGCGATGTTCGTTTTGATTTGGACATGCAAGTATCAAGCCAGTACCGAATAGCTCTATATCCTAACTCATGGGAAATACTACCATACAGGTTTGTAACATCCAGAGTACAAAATACCTCTTCATCTCTAATATTGGAAGGTACATAATTTAGGAAATCTATATCATCTCTGACGTAGGATGGAACAAATTTAATATATGGTTTTAGCAACTTATCAATTAGCTCGCTTAACCTACTGGTTGGGCATATCGGGCCTGCTACTATAGGTCAAAAGCATAAATCTTCTGGATTTGATAGTCGCACATATTCTGATTTTTGTGATTTGGTAAGCCGTAAAGTTGGCTGGTTTTAGATTCAAATGTAGTTAAAAATGATTTTTTCTGATTTAGTTAGGGTGTCTCCACTGTTTTCTATAAGTTTGCCAATTTTTGTTCTGGTCAGACTATCAATGTTGGTTCCTAACTTTTCATAGCTACCGCCATTTACAATGGCTAAATTTTTCTCCTCATAATCTCATGACTGAGATACATCTTTTTTTTAGATGACGACTCTATAACGAATATTATGGATTAAGAATACAGATCAGCGATACGGATTTGATATTTTTGGAACATCATGATGTCTTGCCGGTATCATTGAAAACTGTTGACCGCTTCTCTCTTGCAGGAAACAAGCCTATGTTTATGTATACTATGATTGTCTTTTTGAATTTGGTGCTAATACTGTTATGTGGAAAGTGGAATAGGTCTTTGGATTATGGACGCGGATATTCTCTAATGGACGACGGCTGGATTATGAATGACGGACTAGACGCTTGTAATTTTGTCCATAATAACTATGGCTGAACCCTTGTCTGCTTCTTTTATGACCAAATTCTTATTGTCGCGTAGACTTTTCACCGACAGTTTTTCTTCCTTGGTTAGATTGGACCGGAGTTTCTTCTTGTTATGTTTACCAACAAGTTGGTGATTTAGAAAATCGATAAAAAGATCTAAATCTGTATCCCTACCTCTCGGGGGATTGAAAGTTCCTTTGTTTTTAACTAAGGACCCATCAGTTTCATCATTCTCACAGTAATATTCGCACAACCGGAGTTTTCTGGTGAAACGGTTAATATCACTTTTCAGTTCACTCGTGTTGGACTCAGGAGTTGGCGTGAATTTTAGTCCTTTACACAGAAGATTCTTTTCATTTTCTGAGAGTTCCACTGAAGACAAATTGATAATTTTTGGATCCTTCTTCGTTTCTTCTGAACCAGTTATCGATGTCCGTTGTCCGTGCGGCCTCCGTCTAAAAAATTCGTCCTCGGGGTGTTGGACGGACGCTCGTCGCGATCATCCCATCGCTGGTAACGTGGTCTACGGTGTGGCGGTGTATACCGTTGTTGCTGGTTTTGATGTCCCTGTTGTGTCTGTTGTTGCTGCTGTCGTTCTGGTTGTCGGTGTCTATTCTGTTGTGGTTTCTGGCGTTGTTGGTGTTGTTCTGGTGTATATTCTGTGTATTCGAGACTGCCCCAGCGTAGGACTGTCTCTCGTTTTCAGTGTTGGTATTTTCGCATTGCTGGTTTGGTCTAGAACGGGTCTGTCGTCTAACTGTTGGCCATTCATTCACCGGCTCAGTACGTGAAGGGGGTGTCTCTGTATTTCTCATCTGGTTTTTTCTAGGTGATTTATTCCTCATCGGCGATTTACTCGTGGGTAAATTTGTCGTTTGTACCTCCGACAAATCATTTGTGGGCAAATTATTGAACCACACTTTTTTTGCTTCCCAGATGGATTTAGATTTTACCTCCTCCTCGAAAGTTTCCTCCATCCAGATTTGCCATAATTTGCTTTGCACATTTGCACATATATATATATATATGTGTGTGTGTGTGTGTGTGTGTGATTAATTGGAGCGATATGCAATAGGTGCGACAAATTGACATCTGGCGACTAAAAAGCAACCATATTAGTTAACACAAGCTTTTCTCGGTACCTCACATTCAGACCTCAGACCCGAGAATACAGTAGACTCTCAGACGTAGCCTCAGTATCTCAGTCGCGCTGTTATTGCAGGTGTTCATTTGAAGACTATGACGTTTCCACACGGTCCCTAGCACCGACTTAAGCGGAATTAGATACGCTAGCTCGGGCGCTGTGATGACAGATTAGCTCAAAAATATAACTCATATGATGTTAATGAATGAGCATCGTGGACGTCTGATGGAGTAAACGTCTCAATGCAAGAATACCCTAAAAAAACTACCCTGTAATGCCCGACGTCATACGGCTTAAATTTCACACCAAAACAATAAACCTGCACTAAAATGATCCTGCTTTGCAGCCAAAGGGGAAAAACTCTTGCTCAGACATTCTAGATCAAATGTCATCAGTTATCTCCCTTGTACCTTAGAACTCAAGTTTTTCCAATTAAATTCTAATATTATTTCTATGAAATAAGTTTATACAGATTACTTACTCTGAAATTCACTTAAAATATGAACATTTCTTACGTAATATATCGAGTATATGTAGAGAATTCTGAACACGGTCGCTCAATGACATCTTCGCATGCCCAAGGCTCCGACATCTATTATGTCTATACACTGATATAGCGGGAAGAAACAACTCCCCTTAATTACGTGATGTACCCATGGCATTGCTCGCCTTTTTACGAGGGCAAGTGTTGCTTTGAGCGGAGATGCTTATAGCCTGTCACGTGGTGTGAATTGTCAGGTCAAATCATTCGCTGCAGTTGGATAATTGTGGCTGCATCCAATAACGAGGTCCTGATATTCTAGCACACCGCTGATTCCGCGCTCCAGCGATAATTCTAGGCGTCCGCATTTTGTGCAACAACCCGATTTCTCTGAAATAACCGATAAGAATATGTTTCACTGTGAGATCTTCGTGGCATGGAAAACACCTTGGGACTGGCTCTTTTTTAGTAAATATTCGTGAATTAATCGTGTATGGCCGATTCTACATCGCTTGTATGTATGAAAGAAATGGTATTTTATATTTGTATAAATTTACGAGGGATGGCAAAACGCAAAATTCACCATATTTTAGGCATGCCAGGAATGTGAGGCGCACTACAGCTGCGACTCAGGCTGCGATCGCGTAAAATCACTGGAGCGTGAAACCGGCGGTATGCCGAGGCGTTATTCAATTATGCGCAGTCGATGATTCCAACTTTCAACAACATCTGAGAAGAAAACCGATGGCCAGCCAGGGAATAACAAAATGAAATACCGCAATAGCCAGATAACACAATATAAGAGCTTTGACACATAAATATTATTGAAAATTGACATGCATTTGTCTAATCTTAAAGTAATCGATAGAAAAGCATCCCCACAACAATGAGAAGTTTATGCTGAATTTGTTTTTACAGATGATATTTTGGAAATCCAATGAGCTTTCAACACAATATCACTTTAATATCACAATGCCAAGGTAATGTCCCAACCAAACATGGCTCTGTAACTGTGATTGAAGCGTTGGATAATTTGTTCGATGAGATATAAAGGATGATGACCATCATGGATATTCTTTGATAGAACCCATGAGATTAGCATTACTACTCAAGGATTTGATAGCACAAGACATGAGAGAACATCGGGGAGAAATCTAGATAAACTGAGAGAACACAATGTACAAGACATCATTCCGCTCACCTGCGGAATCGCTGCCACGAGAGACAGGTATATAGATATGTCCTGATACATAAGTGAATATCCGAATTTCTGTTTCATCACTCGGTCCCTATATTTGGTTTCTTGAAGTTGTTGTCGATCGATGTGACGTGTACGTCTGAGCCAAGTGATGCAAGCAATCCTTTGGATAGATTTGGACAGGATTCAAGGGTCCAACAATCCTCGCTTAAAGCCAGGGTAATCTCTTTCCATGATAGCCCGAACACAGATGGTGGGCGAATAAAGTTCTTCGAAAACGACACTGTGAATATTAACCAATCACCATCAGCAAGCAGGTTTATTAGCCCAAACAGATCACTTTTTTATGTAACTAAGGCATGAAGTCACATGAAAATATCACACGTTCATTGATGATTTAAAACCTTGATCGCGTGATTCCATTTCTCTTGACGCTGTTCTATATATGCGTTGGAAATGACCAGAACGCTATAAGCTAACCATCTTTGCCAAGGTGTCGATTTGGCGTGCAAATGGAGTGTTGATGAACAATCTTTAACGTTTTTCAACATAGAAGGTTCCATGTTATGGACCATGATGATACTGGTATGAGGAGGACCGTATGGAGGGAGAGGAGCTTCACACAGTCTTCGGATTTCTTCAACAGTTGTCATCGTCCAGCGTGTTCGTTGATTGCTGTCGGAAATAGATATAACAAGGTTGTAAATATTCAGTTTGTTAAAATAGAAACGTCATTTTCTCGTGTATATACTACTACAGAACATAGGGTACGGACATCTCATATAACCGTACAATCTGTCCTGTTCTCCAGCGCTGATTCTCTAGATCTCCCAGCCCGAGACTCTCGTTCAGTGGCCCTGCATTCTTGTTAAAGGCCACCAATGGACAGTCGCATATAATACCACATTACCAAGCTTTTAATTGATCAAGTATTGAATTGAATCAAGTAATTATGTGAACGAGGATTCAAACCTGACAAGAATTGAACGTTCTTTGAACAAACTTGTAGTTGTAAACTCTGTTGGCTTTTGACGTGAGGACAATTGTGTAGGAAAATTTTCGCACAAAGTTTAGTGGAATTTTTATCACGAAATAATTGGGAAAGGGCGTGATTTTAGCCGACGCTCAACGTTTTCCTTAAAACAAATGCATAACTCTGTTGTATGCCTACACTGTTCAGCTGATTTAGTAGTCCAACTGGAGTTGTTCCCCTTTATCAATTAGAAGATCTCGAGATGCATTTCTCTCAGCGTCTGAATGTCTTTGTGTATGTCTTAATTGTGTCAGATGCATTTTGGGGTGAGAAAATTTGCCTGCAAAGGTAGCGAGAGGGCAAACCGATATGATTTTAATGATTTTATGCTGTCGGCTCAATTTAGTGCCAGGCGTATAGATGATTTAATACAGGGGGTGCAGATAATTGAGATAGACACGTATCTAACTTTGGTGACCAAAGATTCTGAAGCAAAGATGCAGTTCCACTCATCTTAGTCTCAGCGACAGTTTGAGAACTTATGGGCCAAATGTTCGGATATCCTCAGTCGAATGGGAGAACGGGTCAATAAGGTAGAACAAGACAAACTAGGGAAATTCACGAAGAAATGGTGGTCATGGTTGCCAAATGATTAACATGTGGTCAAATGA
The DNA here is from genome assembly GCA_036873755.1 of Hanleya hanleyi. NCBI lineage: Eukaryota > Metazoa > Mollusca > Polyplacophora > Lepidopleurida > Hanleyidae > Hanleya > Hanleya hanleyi. The sequence goes on from JAVTVY010027595.1 coordinate 18,772, forward strand.
AGCAATTATGGGTGGAAGCGGGCCTAAGATATGAAGTCAAGAGCCTTTGCTGACACGATTGACTGCTGAGATGGAAGGATACGTAGCGAAGGTACTCATCAGCTGATTAGGTGTTATTACGCGTTAGGTGACATATTTGTCCAGGGTGAGATAGACAATGTGACAGTTGTCATGACAAGTGATGATAGTGAGGTTAGAACCTGCTATTGTGCTGTATGTCGTCCATGTTCAGATCTCAGAAGCCGTAGCTCTTGTCCCTCACGTCTAAATACACAGCTACTGGATACCAAAGTAGATAGTGGAACAAGGTCACAATTAATTCCAACAGTAGAATGTTTTTGACAAATTGTTCATAAAGAACCGGTGTAATGGCAGGGAAACTCTGCGTCCAGTCAGGCAGTGTTTGGAGACAAAGGTGTACGTTTTAGAAGACATATTGGCCGATTTTTTAGATGCACTAGGCTGACGGTGGAGTAGTATTCGGGGACAGGTGATGATGTCACCCAGACCGTAACCGAGGAACATTTCCTGTGAAAATGGCAGGCCATATTGTGGTAATACCAACTGCACACTCCAGTATCACTGAAGAATTTGGACGGCCAATGTTGTGTCAGTGGGGATTACGCCTCCCTGTACCGCTGGTCAGACAAGAGGGGAAGGTAATTTGGGTGTCGGGGGATAAGAGCCTCTCACGTCCCCAGTCGCCGCAGTCTTGTCGACCATCGCAACAGTGCTACGCATGACACGTTGCGGCCTCATTCGGTGTGGTGTGGATAGGTGCTTTCGATTTATACCCGCGAAGGCACCTCGGTGACGCGACAGGAGGTATGTAAATTACTGCAGCAGTAACAGATATTATTATGTCTCGTTCCCACGGGTGGGCTATGTCAGTTTTGGCTAAAGCGTGATTAATGTCGGTAACGACTGTAGTGGACACTGCCTCTCAGATTTCTAAGTTAGGGCATATGTTATTCGGCTGACTGGTGCATCCCGGGGTATGTCCCGAATGAGAATGCTAGTTAGGTAAGTCAGTCTTTCTATTTCAGATCGCCAGTCTACTGTGGATATAGTGGTCGTGCCCTTATGTTAAGTTCTAATGCTCGGTTTCGATTTCCGGTCAGCTTAAGGTTGTGTGGTTGTCCATACTCGCTGATCCGAAGCTGATAAACCACTAGAGAAAGGTATGCGCAGAGAGAGTGACGACAGACTCGATAGTAAACAGGTGACAGGCGGCAAACGGAGGCAGTAATCTGTTGCTACTTCACAACCCTAATTATTCACAAATTGGTTATGTTTCTAAGTAAATAAAGCGGCCAGGAAGATGTGGAAGGTATTTTGGAATATGTCCAAAATTTCGAGTTGAGTGAATAGGATTTAACGTCGTTTTCAACATTTTTTGCAGTCATATCACGACGGTGCCTACATGTGCCAGAACACGAGAGTGCCCCCAGTTCCTATTATCCTGGACACTGATCAGTCCAGCCAGTACATGACACGGACACCCATCCAAGTATTGACTTTCAAATTCGGTGATCTGACGAGAACCGGTGTGCTCAACGCTGTACGCGTGTTGTAAAGTGAAGTTTGTTGCATTGTAAAGTGATCGATGTCATTCACCAAGGTAAATTCAAGAAATATTTTTTCCATCCGTGAGAACATTTTAGCTATCTTTGTTAATGGTAACTTGATCACCATGGGTGGCGCCACAATGGGTAGGTGTTCATGAATGAATTGAATCATGAATCTCATGCAAGATTTCACCTCAGGTTTGGTACGCTGATACTCGACCACAAAACCTAGCCATGGAATGCATTTCATACAAGCACGTTGGCCGTCAATTCCCACACGCCTCCACTTTGTATCACTTATAGGCATATGATGAGCAACATTTTGTGACAAGGTATATAAACATGCCCAACTGGGTTCATACTCCATGTAAGAATCTCAAGGCAATGCATACAAAAGCCTAGTTTGGGGCAAAAATATGTTTAGACTTGAGCCTTTTCAGCTGCACAAAGACTTAGACAATAGCTACGTACATGAAGTATCTACCCCAATCGGGAAAGAATCCGTAAGTTCGCTATGACATATCTGAATCAGAATTCTATTTTTAATAAGAAATGTATGGATGGCAAACTAACCCTGACCTCGTTTCCATGAAGGCGTATGACCTCAGTTCGCTGATATGACGGACCATCAACAAAGCTGGCATTCACTGTTAACGTGCTGTTGGCTGGTAAAAAGAACGAAGAAAATCTTGTGACTTAGGCCATGTTTTGACTAAATGCGGCGTAGTTAATTATTCACTAAATATTTCTGAATCATTATTAAAAATTACATATGCATGTCAGTCATCGTTTTACCTCGATTTCTCCATCGCCAGATGTATGGATTTCTGTAGAGACCCCAAATCACCCTGCAACTTATCCCAGTTGCGTTGTTGCGTCGCTCCCAGTATGTGTATATGAAGGAACCAACCAAAAGCTCCCTTTTGGGGAGACGTTTCGTGATGCTTTGGAGTTTCTATAAAATTGCATATCAGTGGATGAATGGTCTTAGAGAATAACCCGAAAAAGGCTCTAGAGAATACCTCATGTCGCATCATGTAACTGTTACCGGGTATGTCATTCAATAAAACTTTGGTTACATTTTCTTGTTTAGTACGCACGAACAATTACTTGTGTTGCTTTTTGACACACGCGTATTTTCTATTTTTGACAAAAGTTATGTGTTATGTAACGCACGGTCGTGTTCGAACAACGCAAACCTTTGTTGTTAAAATAAAACAAAAGTTTTTGATAAAACCAACATAAATATTATGCCGCCATGCTGTGGCATAGGAAGAAATCGCCTACCCAGAATATTTCAGAGAGAGGCTCACACATGTCAGAGCGGGACACGTATCACCCGTTACTGGGAAGCCTCCACTGAAGCGCAGGGATAAAATGCCACATTTGCCAACTATTAAAGACAATGTATGCTGTCTGAGTATACTCACCGATACTAGGATGACGGGGTCCTTGAAATGGTTGCACCATGTTCGACGCTAGAGAAGCATCGTTTGTCTCGGTGACGACTGCGTCACGTGGTCTGGCTGATCCGCCCGTGGTCATGAACACTTCGGCCGTCTTTTCGTTACGTCTCAAAATCTGTCGAGGAAAACAGATTTGATTATGTAGACCAAATCTGAACTTAATATTCAGTGAATGCTGCAGCATTTCGTTTTTGTAAACCACAGATATCGCTATCCCCGCAAACAACTTCTTATTGCAGAAGCAGGGAAAGTTTGAAAAATGCGAAAAAAAACTTCGAAAATTTGGACGAATAAGAGAAGCTGGTTGGTTGGTTGTTTGAATTTTAACGTCGCACCTAACCGTATTGGTCACACGGCAAACATACCCTAACAAAACCCTAACCCTAGCAAAAACCTAACCAAAACTACAAAAAAAATTGAATTTCGAATTTTGAAAATTAGGCTCTACAGACACTGGTGATCACAATGGATCGTCAGAGAGCCTAATTTGTTTGACACTTTAATCTACCTCCTGTGCCAGACAAACATGGTACAAGCCATGCTGCCCTAAGCTGGAGGGCTAAGAGAAGCTGTTGTAAAAGGCACAATCTCAGAGTAACAGCCTGAAAAGGTCATCTATATGTGCTTGTTTAGTAGCTTTTTGTATAATTCGGCGAACGAGAGTTTGATGAAATTTTTTAAAACAAAAGGCAAAAATCCTAAATATGCAAAAAAATAATGGAAGAAACAAACTTAAAATCTAATCTGGTCATCTACGAGTTAATTGAAGAGATGTAGAAAATTCCGTTGATGTACGTTGATTAGCTTTAATGTGATCCTGTTAACGAGGTTTTGATGGGAATTTTGAAAAATATGAAAAAAGCCTAAAAATGCAAAGGAAGGAGAAGAAAGGGACATGCTGCAAATCTAATCAGATAACCCCCCCAAAAAAAATTGAAGGAATAGAATGGAAATTTGATTAGGTCATCTACGGGTGGATATAAATAGATGAAGAAAATGGCATTGATTTATGTTGGATAGCTTTAAGGATAGCTATCCCCTTAGAGGCAGTTTTTGGACCCCCGTGACAATTTGTCGTCTGTATCAATAAATATACAAGATAACCGTAATAAACTATATATTTTATAAAAGCGTACATCGTAGGGATTCCAACTGTATGATTTGTATAACCGACGCTGCTACTGTGTAGAAAATATTCCAATTTAAAAAAATTAAAATTAAAACAATAGCGTCCATTTTTCAATTAAAATTTCATGAAAACTGTTGGTCTTGTTTCAACTTTGATGGTATACCTTGATAGGAGACAATCCGAACTAGTAAAGTCTATCTCATTTTTTTTTAATTTTTGCCTGGTTTTGTTTTTACAGCCCCTATTTTACTCAAATAAATTGAAGAAAAAACGTCCTATTTTACGGTCGTTTGTCTTAAAAGTTGAATAATTAAAAAACTAATCCGAACTTACAAAAAGTGAGATAAATTTACTAGATCACCTTATAAGTAACAAGCATGCCAAATTTCAAAAGCGTAGCATGGATACTTTTCGAGAAATAAACGTTTATATCTCGGATATTGTACAAAAATGAAAGGCTAGAAATCGGGCAAAATGTGTTCAGCTAAACATCTGATGAATTAATCCAAACTTTTTGCTTGAATTCTATTGTCAAATACATTTTTAGTCTGTCTAATGGGACCTACTCGAATTCCTGTTTATTCTGGATAACTATTACACTAATTTTTTTTCATCAAGGTGGTTTAAAGTCCAATTTAAACTTTAAAAACTTGCTAATACTTGTTCAGCTGAGAATTGTTTACACCTGTGTAGATCACTTCACGGCGGGTGTCTGAGTGAAGTGTCACTGTTATAATTAGAAACAAAAATACGGATGTTTGCATGGTTTTGATCAGAAGGGGGTAGATTAATGTAAATAAGTAGGACTAATAGATAATTAGCTTACCATAATACTGCGGAAATGAGTATTGGAAAGGGAAATTTAACAGACAAAAATAATAGTAGCCAAGCCGAAGCTAAGGCAATCTGTTTAATTGTTCCAGTGCCTCGGAAACTAAATTTTTAAACCTAATATTGAAGCACCTCTATTTATAATTTTGATTTCATTTTTTCACCAAATGTTAGAGGAAATAGTGAATATTTGAATGCAGAAATAAGAAAATGACCAGTTTTGACCCTCTAAGGGGATAGCTATCCTTAATGTGATCCGGATAACGAGGACTTGGTGAATATTTTGTAAAATAGAAAAAAAAAATGCACAAACTTGAAGGGACAGACTGCAAATCTAATCTGGTCATCTAAGAAATAATACGTAGACAATTTTTGTGCAATCCTGAAAAAAGTTGAGACGAGTGGACACAAGTACAGGTGTAAGCTAGGAGACTCCGCTGCGTTCGCAGGATCAAAACGAGATAATTATACATCACATAAACACAGTCTCCCATACATCATTGGGCCTTTGAAAATCGGTCATTTTTCTTTCCCAGGGTGCAATGGGCACTTCAATTAACTTAAGTTAATTTTGTACGTATAGGCGGCAGCAAAAATAAATCCTAAGGCATTGCATCTTCGAACGTTTTAGAATAATTATTTCGGGTTTTTTTTATTCATCTAGACTGGTTCGGTGGCTTCCACTGTGTACTGTTGACCTCGGGAAACAAGGGCGAGAAATCTTGATGTACCCGTCACCGCGTAGGCGTCCTTTGAAACTGTTTGTTGATGGGTTATGATACGTGCCACTGGGCCTGCCCGATTGCATCGGGTACAAATTGCAGATCGGTAAACAGGGAATAATAATAAAAACGGCTTCACGCATTCGCCGTTACCGTAACAGCTCTACATATGTTTCTACACATGTACGCGATGAAAAGGAGCTTTCAGAGTTTACACATTCAAACTGTTATCGGGTGAAAACCCGTTGAAGTGCCCTAAACAACAGCCAGCTGTTGACGTAATGAAAAAATAACACAACAATTCCGGTTTATGCGATATACATTGCAAAGAAGAACCCTATCTTATTTTAAGCCAAATTCACTTAAGCCAGAAAAAAAAAAATACAAAAATGAAAAAATCGACAGTTCCAAGTTATGAATGAGTTCGGAGCATTGGGTATACCTTGTCCATGGGGTAAAAAACTGTTTATTTTGATGTCAAAGGCCACGGTCACCGAGGTTAGAAAAAATTGTTCCAGTCATAACTAAGGATCAGGATTGTGGATTATGATCAAACAGATATGATATGTAAACCTTATCAATTGGAAGGTCAAAATTACTTAAGACGAAAATCTGAAATAAGGAAGATTGTTTTATTCATTCTGTAATAATAAAATAGTAATGTAAATTGTGATCGAATTACAGGGTGTACACGTGTACTTTAACGTTGGAGAAAAGACAATTAGCACTTAATTTCATAGCTCGAGAGCGTATATTGAAGCCTATCGGCTCTTGGTTACATAAAGAAATATTAGAATGAAAACACGAGGGGTTGAAGTCTCTCGACATTGGAACAATTGATTTGGCTTGGAACCGTAACGTTCAAGTACATGGCATGAAAAACAATCCCAAGGGAGATCCAGTGGTAAGGTATTAAAGAATTTGTCCTTGTCCGGTCAGGTTTTCAGAAGTTGTCCAGAAATGTTTTATCAACTTGGCCCACATGTGGCGTCACCTATAGACGGATCGGCATTCAAAACAATCCCAAGCGTGATTTCTGGCAATGTACCCACATACCAAAGAATCCGTTCAGTTTTTCAAAAGTTATTGTCCGGAAACGAAATTTTAACTTTGTCTCCAGGTGGCGCCACCTATAGGTGGATCGGCGCGAAAAATAATCCCAAGCGAGATCTTGAGGCGAGGTATCCACTTACCAAATTTGAAAAGAATTTGTTCAGTTTTTCTTAAGTCATTGTCCGGAAACGAAATATTAACTTGGCTCCCAGGTGGCGTCATCTATAAGTGGATCGGCGTGAAAAACAATCCCAAGCGGGATCTTGAGGCGCGGTTCCCACAAATTTGAAAAGAATCCGTTCAGTTTTTCAGAAGTTATTGTCCGGTAACGAAGTCGGACGGACAGACGGACGGAGGGACCCCAATACTGTAGTCCCCCGTTTGCCCTTCGGGCGTTGAGGAATAATGAGAGAATCAAAATTTAAACGAGAGATCCTGAAGGATCTTGGCGCCCACCATTGTCCGATAATTGTAAGCTAATGACAAGAGGATCTTTTTGTCCATTGTTACTAAGAACAAACGATTGATTTGTAATTTTGTTTACAGAATTTCGAATCTGAGCAAAAAAGATCGAAAAAGGGACAAGATTCAAGATTTATAGAAACTGTACTTATATCGGTTTTTATAGTCTGAAATTGAATGTCCGGAGGACCCTTCGTCTTCGTTTTGTAGTATTTTGCTTTGTTTTGGGTACTGGAAGAGAAGACAAATTTCTTTGACCCTTTGGCATGAGCTATGAATCCTACTTAAGATTTTATAATTAGGAACGAATGCTGGGCTAGTTTACTGGGCTAGTTTGAGATATCTCTTTTAAGATACCATGCTCGAAAATTGTAAGATGGTACAATACTTAATACTGAAGGGATCCGCACAATAATGTTGAAACTTCGATTGTGTCTGAATCCTGATTATCTCCCTTGGATCGAAACACGCAGTAGTCTACAGTTGTCGAGTTGTAATGTTGTGTCACAAGAGTGACGTCCCTTCATGTAGCTGACCCGTCGGCAGGCTAAACAGTGGAGCAGTTCATTCGACTAAAGAAAACTGATTTAAAATTTGAAGAAATGCATTTTAATTCAGAATTATTTGAACATCTTGATATGGAAGGTGAAGGTATGGATATTCTCTATAGTCACTATATAGAATATGTCCCACCGTTTCATCCGCCGACTCGTGCGATGCAATGTCACAACTCGGGAATACCGTATTAATTTGAAGCGTAACTTGGATTTTTGAATCGGACCAAAAAAGGTATGTTGCACAACTAGGCCCCATGTGGGACCTGTGTACCAAATTTCCGAAAGATCCATGAAGTAGTTCCTGAGAATTCACGATAACAATGTTTCAAGGGGAAATTCAAGATGGCCACCTGGCGGCCATATTGGATTTTCGAATCGGACCAAAAAAAGTATCTTACGCTGGACCTCAAGGGGAACCTGTGTATCAAATTTGAGCAAATCCATGCAGTACTTCTTGAGAAATCATGATAACAAAGTTTCATGGGGAAATCCAAGATGGGCGCCTGGTGGCCATATTGGATTTTCGAATCGGACCGAAAAGGATATTTTGCACAACTAGACCCCAAGGGGAACCTATGTACCAAATTTGAGAAAGATCCATGCAATATTTCCTGAGAAATCACGATAACAAAGTTGCATCGGGAGATCCAAGATGGCCGCCTGGTGGCCATATTGGATTTTCGAAACGGAAAGAAAAAGGTATCTTGAACAACTAGACCACAAGGGGAACCTGTGTACCAAATTTGACAAAGATCCATGCAGTTGTTCCTGAGAAATCACAATAACAAAGTTTCATGGGGAAATCCACGATGGCTGCATGATGGACATATTGGATTTTGAAATCGGATCAGAAAGGGTATCTTGCACAACTGGACCACAAGGGAAACCTGTGTACCAAATTTGACAAAGATCAATGCAGTACTTCCTGAGAAATCACGATAAAGTTTCATGGAGAAATCTAAGATGGCCGCCTGGTGGCCATATTGGATTTTCGAATCGAACCAGAAAAGGTATCTTGCACAATCAGGCCCCAAGGGGAACCTGTGTACCGAATTTGAGAAAGAACAATGCAGTAGTTCTTGAGAAATCGCAATAACAAAGTTTCATGGGGGAAATCCAAGATGGCTGCGTGGTGGCTATATTTGATTTTCAAATCGGACCAGAAAAGGTATCTTGCACAACTAGACCCCAAGGGGAACCTGTGTACCGAATTTGAGAAAGATCCATGCAGTAGTTCCTGAGAAATCGCGATAACAAGGTTTCATGGAGAAATCCAAGATGGCCGTCTTGTGGCCATATTGGATTTTGGAATCGGACCAGAAAAGGTATCTTGCACAATCAGGCCCCAAGGGGAACCTGTGTACCGAATTTGAGAAAGAACAATGCAGTAGTTCCTGAGAAATCGCAATAACAAAGTTTCATGGGGGAAATCCAAGATGGCTGCGTGGTGGCCATATTGGATTTTCAAATCGGACCAGAAAAGGTATCTTGCACAACTAGACCCCAAGGGGAACCTGTGTACCGAATTTGAGAAAGATCCATGCAGTAGTTCCTGAGAAATCGTGATAACAAGGTTTTATGGGGAAATCCAAGATGGCTACCTTGTGGCCATATTGGAGTTTTCGAATCGGACCAGAAAAGGCATCTTGCACAATCAGGCCCCAAGGGGAACCTGTGTACCGAATTTGAGAAAGATCCATGCAGTAGTTCCTGAGAAATCGCAATAACAAAGTTTCATGGGGGAAATCCAAGATGGCTGCCTGGTGGCGATATTGGATTTTCGAATCGGACCAGAAAAGGTATCTTGCACAACTGGACCCCAAGGGGAACCTGTGTACCAAATTTGAGAAAGATCCATGCAGTAGTTCCTGAGAAATCGCGATAACAAAGTTTCATGGGGGAAATCCAAGATGGCTGCGTGGTGGCCATATTGGATTTTCAAATCGGACCAGAAAAGGTATCTTGCACAACTAGACCCCAAGGGGGACCTGTGTACCGAATTTGAGAAAGATCCATGCAGTAGTTCCTGAGAAATCGCAATAACAAAGTTTCATGGGGGAAATCCAAGATGGCTGCCTGGTGGCGATATTGGATTTTCGAATCGGACCAGAAAAGGTATCTTGCACAACTGGACCCCAAGGGGAACCTGTGTACCAAATTTGAGAAAGATCCATGCAGTAGTTCCTGAGAAATCGCGATAACAAGGTTTCATGGGAAAATCCAAGATGGCCGCCTTGTGGCCATATCGGATTTTTGAATCGAACAAGAAAAGGTATCTTGCACAACTAGACCCCAAGGGGAACCTGTGTACAAAATTTGAGAAAGATCCATGCAGTAGTTCCTGAGAAATCGCGATAACAAGAATTGTTTACGAACGGACGACGGACGGACGGACGACGGAGCGGACGGACGACGGACCACGGACGAAAAGCGATTTGAACAGCCCACCATCTGGTGATGGTGGGCTAAAAATGCACTTTTCGGAAAAATTAGCATTGTGTACATTTCCTGGTTTATATATTTTTGCCACATGTATTACTGATTAAACAGAAAGTGGTCCTTCGCAAAGTTGATTTCCGGCAATATAGATTAGTGCCAAAATCGCATGTTAAAAGACACCAGAAAACATCATCTAAAGTGTAGGTAAGATGAACATCAAGTGTAGATCTGAGTGCTTTAGTCAGATAGCTGAAACTGTTGCTGTTCACGAGAGTTGAGAGAAAAACCAAATCCATTATTAACTTTCAGCTGAGATGAATGTTCGTTTGCCCGTAAATATTTCCTCGGATACATCAGGAGACCTCCGCCAAACGAAAGTAAATCGTTTGACATTTCTGCAGTGGCGAATTTGAGCAAATGAAGTGTCATATTTGAATGATTGCAAAAACACCTCGTTTATTCGAGTTTAACTGAAAGGTTACACGTTAAGTGAGTATAGGACGTTCATTTCTCTGCTCTTATGGGGCTACATCATGGTTATGCGTATCACTGGCGGTTCGATATTGTGTTAGGACTGACCAAAAGTTTGCATTTCAGATTCATAGGTTTGGGGGTGCAAAGTGCTACTGAGCTTGAAGATTATTCTTCAGAAATCCCACAAAATTTACTCTTAGTCAACTTCAACAAAAAGGTCATTTGAAAATGGCTAATAAATGAACCTCCAATAATATTCCCCACTCTCAACCAGATTCTCCGCCCCATCCCCTACAGCACATTGGACTGGAAAGGCTCAATTTATCTGTTTTACCGATCATATTTTCTAAGAAAGCATGATGTCTCCCTGCTTTCATTACATATTCAACCAGAAATACATGGGGTTTAGAATTATGTAGCCAAATGGGAACAATTTCACCCGCGAAAGTTAAATTTAACGGGTATCTAGCCAGTCCAATCTCCCTATGTATTCAGTGTAATGACTTTTAAGTGATATATTTTTTAGTGAGTACGGTGACTCCCCATTTTTTTTAATGGATTACCTTCTCTTAACTCTACCTGGCCTGGGGGAGGGGGGAGGGGGTGGCGAAATGGCCCCCCTACCAAACTTTCTGCGCTATCTCCGGAACGACAAAACATAGAGAGCTGAAACTCCGTGACTTTATAGCTTATTTTATTGGGGTCATTTTGACCCTATTTGCATGATCAGGATCATGGATAAATTCAAGATGGCGGTCATGTGGGGTCCCAGAAAAAGTGATGGTTAAAAAAAAATCCTGTTTTTCTGCGATGAAAAGTGGGCAAAAATTATTTTATTTCACATCACATTAATATTTACTAATTCATCATTCTATTTTTGCGGAGAAATTGCATAAATAAAAAATCCGGAAAATCTGGCCGAAAAATCGACCAAAAAATGCCGTTTTTGAAAATGACGTCACTGTGACGTCATCAAAGCGGTCATCTTAATTTTTTTTTTACATTTTCTGGTAGAGCTTGACCCAAGGGTGTAGTGTGGTAAGTTTCATCCCCCCAGCTCAAGGGGTAAGGAAAATAATTAGGGGGGGAGCCATTTCGCCTCCCCCCCCCCGAGGCCACGACAGGTCCCAAAAAGTCCAGGCCAGATAGGGTTAACTTGATGAATAAATACTGAAATTTAACAAAAAATTCAACCTCTAGAAATGAACGTCCTCTACTTTTCACGTCTTTTCTCTGTGTACATGTGTGTAGGAGAGCACGTGTTTGGTCGCCGGTAATAAACATATCCGTCCATATCATGTCAACTGTTTGGCATCAATATAAGTATATTTTGCGGTCTTCAAATTGCACATATTTACCTAATTTCTGCCAGTTCAGCACAAGTTAACTCCCTATGTAGATATAAGAACCATACAACTGATGAAATACCCGTCTGGTGATTTAGTCGATTTATAATATAAAGCCCGAAACAGCTAAAACGGAAGCCTGCCAATGAGAGGCTTGCATAAATAGGACTACAAGGCAAACCGGAAGTGACAATAACCTAATCTGATCGGATCGTTGGTATTGTTCAAGTCCGCCATTTCCTGGTATCAAAAGAAATTATCCAGGGGAAATATGAATATAATTTTCATTATTCGTGAATCAATTAAATATTATCATAATTTCAATTTTTTTGCTCTAGTTGAATTTTTTGCTCTCTATTTTCCGTGGAAATCTTATGGATGCGAGAATTCTTCAAAGGACGACCGCTGAATATTGAATGACGGAGTAGACGCTTGTATTGTATCTAATCTCCTCCCAGAAAAGAAATTCCCCCTATAAAATAGCTTATTTAATGGATGCACCCTTCTAGATTGAAGCATAGGGACAGTTTCAGCGCAATATCCAACATTCGGCCAGGGTTGTCTCCCTCTGAAAGTTCCCGTTGAAGCAAACCCGGTTAGAAGATTGTAAACTCACCTTTGGAACGAAAACAATTCCAAGAATAAGAGTGGTGCAGAAAATGGTAAGAGAAGAAGTGATGACAAATCTCAGCGTTGATTGGTTGTCGGTGAGCACGTGGTTAATGGGAACTCCAAAAGCACATATTACCACGACGTTATAGACGCAAAATCCAATTTGCTTGGAATCATTGAGTCCTGGAATAGTCACATTTCTAGTTTCCCAAGCCAGGAAAGTCCCGAATACCAGGAGAAGTCCCTTGTACAAATATTCCGAGGCAAGCCAGTAGATTTGGTTGTTATGGAAACATACGATATACATTTCGGTAGCGATTACATCACCACCAGAGAGTTCCTGTTGGGAGAGAAAGGGACAATCAATGACTATAATAATATCGTTTATTATCTATGGCGCTCCCTTGCATTGTAGTGGCCTGTTGTATTTTATTTCCACAGCCAGTAATAAATCCATGTACATGATCTGATCCAGATACATTCAAACCAGTGGAATAATTGTTTAAAATATCTGTCTCAGTAAGAAACTAATCGAATTTATTCTGTAGCTCGTGGGTCAATCTGAGTAAATTTCAATTAATACGGAAATATATACATCTGGCACTGGCACTATGACCAACTCGTGTGTTCCCACCGAATAACGCGGGACTAGCATTTAGGATGATTTCATCCTAAAACCTGGTGGGTGAGGAGTATGTCAATCACAATGACTTTCATAGCACTACTCCGACAGACAGCGGAATGTAGAGGTTCATTTGAGGTTGATCGCAGCTGGACATGTTTTGATCGCATATGATTGTTTAACGTTAACGCCCAAAGTAAACAATTATCGTACACCATTTGTGACTGGCCAGTCGATTGGCTGACTATTCCTTTTCGAATTATTTGCGCGAACAGAAAAGCATAGCGCCAAGTCGAGATGATATCATCATGAGCATACCAACACGGTTTACTGACATTGTTCATGGGTTAAATGACGTCAGGTGAACATTTATTGAAGTTATGTTCCTATTTCATCTTAAAAACCCAACTTTATTTGCATTTACTTTCATTGGTATTTACCTTTGATTTCAATGCACAGCCAGAAATTATGGTGTTCTATTTGGGCCAAGTTTGCGTCGCGTGGCGACTTTTAGAAACTCGCCACTCGCCACGCGCCGTGGACCTCTCCGGCGCGCGGCGACTGGCGACTTTCTGCTATCTCTTAACCTGCAAAAACTCGCCAGTCGCCACCCGCCGTGAAACACGGCGAGTTTCGCTCCATCTTTTAACCTGGAAAAACTCGCCGCGCGCCACTCGCCGGATGAACCACGGCGCACGGCGACTGGCGACTTTTGACTGTAGTGAAACTCGCCACTCGCCACGCGCCGTGGACATCTCCGGCGCGCGGCGACTGGCGACTTTCTGCTATCTCTTAACCTGCAAAAACTCGCCAGTCGCCACGCGCCGTAAAACACGGCGAGTTTCGCTCTATCTCTTAACCTGGAAAAACTCGCCACGCGCCACTCGCCGGACAAACCACGGCGCGCGGCGACTGGCGACTTTTGACTGCTGGAATTCTCAGGACTTTTTCTCAAGTGCGCATGCCCGAGGAGCATCAATTATGCAGTTGCAATATCATAAATCACAGCCGCGATCTCATCGAATTTGAGGAAGTAACAAAAATATGGAAACTGTTGAAAGAAATACGTCTTTTCATCTTTAAAAATAGGGTCTTGATAGTTTGTAGGGTTTGTGATACAGGAAATATCAACCCAACAAAGAGCCGCTCTATGGATTAAAACAGCAATAAAGGATCTCTTATACAAAGATATCGCCCGTTTTTCACACAAAACTTACGAAGAAAATTCAATCATCCAGAGAAAATGTTAGCATTTTTTCTTACTTTTTTAATCAATATGACGATGACGCTCTATTCGCTTTCTTAATATTTCATACAGCATATTAGTTGACGTTGCTTTTATCTTGTAAAACAAAATTCCCGCGTCGAGTGCTTTATTGTATCTTAAATAAAGAACAATTTCAAAGCGATTCATTCTGAATTGAAAACGATATGCTGTTTTATAAATATATATAGGCACTTATATAAAAAAAAGATTAAAAAAACGATTGAAAATGTTGTCTTGGTGTCAACTTTTTAAAATATACCAGCAGATAATAACGAGAGTATGCAAGTTCTGCACAGAAACGGATAACGAGTATTTTAATAAAGAAATAATTGCACATTTGACAAAATTAGATTGCCCTATATGCGTATTGCATTAAAAAGAAACTTGTTTCAAAAAACAACTATATTAATTATTACAGATAGCTTACATCTTCAAAATTAGTCACATAGCATCAGATGTAGCTGGAGAGTTCATTCATTAGAAATTATGTATATTTATGCACGAGGAAGAGATTTAAAATTAAATTAAATGACAGCATGTTGCGAACAAAATATTCCGAGAATTGATGCTCCCCGGGCTTGCGCACTTGAGAAGAAGTCCTGAGAATTCCAGAAGTCAAAAGTCGCCAGTCGCCGCGCGCCGTGGTTCATCCGGCGAGTGGCGTGCGTCGAGTTTTTCCAGGTTAAGAGATAGAGCGAAACTCGCCGTGTTTTACGGCGGGTGGCGACTGGCGAGTTTTTGCAGGTTAAGAGATAGCAGAAAGTCGCCAGTCGCCGCGCGCCGGAGAGGTCCACGGCGCGTGGCGAGTGGCGAGTTTCACTACAGTCAAAAGTCGCCAGTCGCCGCGCGCCGTGGTTCATCCGGCGAGTGGCGCGCGTGGAGTTTTTCCAGGTTAAGAGATAGCGCGAAACTCGCCGCGTTTTACGGCGCGTGGCGACTGGCGAGTTTTTGCAGGTTAAGATTCGCAGAAAGGCGCCAGTCGCCGCGCGCCGGAGATGTCCACGGCGCGTGGCGAGTGGCGAGTTTCTCTACAGTCAAAAGTCGCCAGTCGCCACGCGCCGTGGTTCGTCCGGCGAGTGGCGCGCGGCGAGTTTTTCCAGGTTAAGAGATAGAGCGAAACTCGCCGTGTTTTACGGCGGGTGGCGACTGGCGAGTTTTTGCAGGTTAAGAGATAGCAGAAAGTCGCCAGTCGCCGCGCGCCGGAGTGTCCACGGCGCGTGGCGAGTGGCGAGTTTCTAAAAGTCGCCACGCGACGCAAACTTGGCCCAAATAGAAAACCATAAGAAATAAACGAGTTCTGAGAATTTGTTTACCGCTGTCAAAAAATTATGAAGAATTTCGAAGAATAACGTTTACTCAAAATGTGTGTTCTTTAGTCGGCAATGTGTACGGCGTTTCCGCAACGGAGGATGTATCTCCGCCCTGGTATCATCAGTATTATAGCGGGTCTAACCAGGTAAATTATCCCTATCTCTTTAAAACTGGGGCCTGATTTTGTACTAAAACAGGCGCTTATTTGCGCCTCCATGTGACGCCATTGTAACGGAACAGGGTCAATGGGACTCCCAACGGTGTTAGGAATAGACTAGTGGTGTTTTCCTGAATGAAGGTGTAGGTCAGCCGGAATTGGCATCAAAACCGACAACATTCGATATCTTGCAAATGTCGGGTTAGAACAGGCATCTTCTGCAGGTTATCGATTCTTTGAAGAATTGGAAGGAAGTGGTTACTTGTTTAGAGTGAGTGAGTTAGGGTTTAACGTCGCGTTCAGCAATATTTCAGTAATATAGCGACGAAAAAACTAACTACGATATGATAAGTCCCCTCTTTCTTTATTGATTGCTTGTGAGTTGTCTATCGGCTATGTTCACATCTTCCATCGTGTACGGAGTCTAAGACTTATGACGCCTGGTTTGGAGAACAAACATACCACTACCACTAACTTTCATCATGGGATACCTTGGAACAGAGGCGATCGTCGACGTGTCATCGTTGAGTCATATGATAGCAGATACGTCTATATCTCCGGGAATGGCGATCATTGGTAGTTAGGTTAATTTGTATCAATAAATCCTACAAGATGTTCATGAGAATTATTCTCTGTCCCGCGAATGTTTCTATTTAAGGAGGAATTCCCTAATTTAAAGAGATTTAGGAAGTCTCTTTTGTAACTCTGATTTTTTTCCAGATATTTCCGGAATTCCGAGATTCTTAAAGATCTCAGAGCTATGAGCTTCGAAGAGTCCCAAAGCTATGTACAGAACAAACATGTAGACCTCAATGCCCGGTGTAAGATGATCAAATGTCCTCCCGGACGGATATTGTCTTCCACTCTATGTTTCAGAATATTCTCTTAGCCCTAAGCCTAACCCTATACCCTAACACAAGCCTTTACGCTTCTATGTTTTAACCCAGACAAGGTGAAGTGGACAGGTCATCCGGAGTTTTATCAAAGGATCAGGTGTCCGATAACACTGTGGTAACATGGACATGAGACAGTGGACAGATGGGACCTTCACACAGAGCAGCGTTGTGACCTTGTAATGAAATCCGAGTACTAGTGGGATTCATTTGCATACATGAATACACACTTTGCATACATGAATACACACTTTGCATACATGAATACACACTTTGCAACTTTACCCATAGTACATGAATACACACTTTGCAACTTTACCCATAGTAGCGCCAGTAGAGATTTTCAGACTAATAGGGTGTTGGACGGTACATATTTTGTATGCCTGTGCACAATGGGCAAGAGTGTACATTCGCCAAAGGTAATACAAAAGCTCGGATACCCTCACGATAACCCAATGCGGGTGCGTTTATTCACATCCAATATTGTAAAGAGAGAGACGGACAAGACTAAACCAGACATTAATAAAACAAACACAAGGCAAATCTTCATGTAAAAATACGAAGTTACCGAGATCGGTTTTCCCTAGTATCGAGTTGAGTAAACTAGCTCGTTCTGTAAACTTCTCCCCCAAATATGGGCGAAGTGAACTGTCTACAGCTGTTCTTTTGCAGGAATTTAACTTTAGTATAATAATAGCAGTTGGTCCACTCACAAGCTTTGACCATGTTGAACCCGTTATACAGCTCACGAACACACAGGTGTAACTATCGGAGTACGAAGCTACAATGACACACGTGGTATACGCAAATATTGGCACCTGGCATGCATTAGTCTTTCAAGGACAGTTTGCTTACATTTATGATTATGATGTTAGCATGGTCCTACGTTAGACATGGACATCAGTCTCTTTGACGATAATATATTACTGAGGGATGCACCCAACAGGCCTAGATCCATAACTTGTGTACCAGAGCTACACCATTTGGAGTTAGTTCCTACTAACTTGAATGAGTTCAGCTTTGTTTACTGCAGACCGAAATGGTAGCACACCATTGAGAGGATTTACTCCCGGTAAAATATTAAAACATAAATTCCTAGACAAACATAATATAGACCATTGTACACTGTCATACAGAATATGTAGCGTCCAATACACGGGTAGTCCGAAAAAGTCCGAAGTCCGAACACAGTCCGTTTAATTCTAATCCGTACTGATGCTACTATGGGTAACGTTGCGAATTGTGTATACATGTATGCAAATGAATCCACATTGTTTTCGGATTTCATGATAAGGTCACAATATTGCTTTGTGTGTGAGGCCCATCTCTCTCACTACCTCATTTCCATAGTGGAGTTTGGGAACAACTGAGCCTTTGATAACTCCGGTTGACCTGTCCCATTCACCTTGTCTGGGTTAAAGCATACTAGCGTATTGGTATAGGGGTCGGGTTAGGCTTAGTGTTAGTTTTAGGGATAGGTTAAGAGTTGGGGAGAATTTCCTGGGTCATAGAATGGAGACAATCCGTCCAGGAGAACATCTGGTCCTCTCACAGTGGACATTGAGAGCATTTACGGTATCTTTTCTAGCTCTTATCTCGGAAATCTTTAGGACGTGGCTCAGAGCTTGAAGCTCTGGAGTTTTTCGAAAATCTCCTGGTCCATTCCTAACCCGCGGGGACACCAGTTGACACAGTTTTGCCACCCTGACACACACTGCATCATGTGACTTCTACTAGTCCAAGGGATTCCTGGAGATGATCAGGTTGTCAGCAATTATGACTTACTCACATGTTATTTCATGACGACCGTATCATAACCAGCGATCTGGTTGGCGACAACTGAGCCTCCGTGGTGCTCAGTTTCACCATCTTCTCACAACATTTCCAAATCTACGTTCACACAGTGTGAATGGCTTTGTGAATGAAGAGGATTTTCACAGGCTGCAAACTGTACCACGGGCTGACTATCGTATACACAAGGTGTGACAGATAGAACAAAATTTGGTTCGAATCCATAACGAACTCCAGCAAATAAACACAATATACCTGTTGGGCGTATTGCTTGTGTTTTTCTGTCAATGGATTGAATATTGTCCAGGGTATCAGAATAATCAGGTCCACCAATAGCAACAGAGCCACTAATCCAAACAACTTCCCATCCCGTAACGACTGGAATAATAAAAAAGATACAAAATATTAATATCTTTACTTAGTTCCGACTTCAGTACCATTTGTTTATTGTTTTCTTTGCAATTAAACATGACTTACAAGTTCCATTTCAGTGCCATTTTTTTAATTAAACATGACTTACTCGCTCCTTCTTTCATTGAAGTGGTTAGATCAAGCTCCATACCATCGCCGAAATGTCGGGCTCACAGACTGACATATCGCCATTGGCCAATTCCAGCAATCTGACGTCTCTGGTCATTTTTGTATTCAGTTTTGGCGGGAATGAAGGCCCGTTGGATGAACAAGTCTCAACGGGGCGTCATTCCCATCAACCATTGAGACTTGACGAAATGTTACAATTAACCCTGCCTCTTATGAGATATTTACCACTGTGCAATTTGACATGTAACCTTAGCTGATTATATTGATATATACAAGATAAGCTACCACCACAGTGTATGTCATTTGCTTGGTAAAGTGAATACCAGCTACATTGTATGTGTTCATTCATTATTTTTCTCCATTCTACAGATTCCTTGTCGGTGTAAAGGAAAAGAATGCCCGATAGGACAAAAGGTCAGTCATCTCCCCTTGCTTTGGAAGGATATATTTTCCTAAATACATGTATCTGACACCGCTGAGACATTATTTCCTTTGAATTTACTCATTCCCATGTTGAGCTTACCACCTGTGATAGACAGTTACATAGATATTTAATTTTGAATATGATGCCTGCGATTTAGAAAAATTCCCCATGTCGTAGAATATCCTCAAATTATTGTAAGCTTAAAAAAACATCGTTGATTTACAAAGTTGAAACATTTGAATCGTAACTGGCCAGGTTGTCATTACTAAGAAGAAATTATTCCATTATTAAAGATGAAAACCCACATCTCAGACACAGGTCCCAATACATCAAGGTGGACAAAACTGCAAACACGCAAAAAATAATCCATTATTTGGTATCTTGAATGTATAAATTCACTGCTAAACAAATTTGCAAACTTTTGTTTGAATATGACTAAACGTGTTGTCATGGCGACCATCTCAGTTGAATGGGAATAGATAGGAAACTGTAGTTTTTGTTCATCAAAAAGAAAATTATGTCGGTGACGCTCATTTTTTAATTTGTCTTCAAATGAAACGTGTCATCTGAAATGTTCATCCACAATTCCATTTTATGGACATTTTCTGGATTTCCCTATCAGTTCTGTGTTAATCCGAGACAAAGGGTGCCCATGTTGATGGATATCAATAGCATAAGCTGATATAGTGATCCCAGACATTTATTTCCTGTAATGTGAAACGGACAGTGCTAATTTATGTAAAACGTTTTAATGAAATCTATGTCACAAACCCCAAGAAATACCGGCACGGATTAAAGGTCACCTCTGATTAGGCCGTTAGAATTACATAACACTTCCCGAATAGCAGCCGGTCTAGTGAAAGATTCTCATCGAAGAATCGGCACATTTCACAGTTTTCGAAATTAATAGGAAGCAATTTACCAGATCAGTCACCCATTGATTTATACATATCTGGAATTTACTAGTTTTGTAAATTTTCAATATATCAACTGAATTAGCTTAATGCAAAAGAAAGGCATGCCTTTGGCGACTGAAGTCTGGAAATTGTGATGTTTTCATTCCGGCTAATATACGTGTAATTCAATACAAGGCGAGGACGACAGTTTAAGCTAGATACAATATATTTTGTTCATTTTAGGTATACAGATGCTCTCGAACTACACTTATTGAATATATCAACGGAAAATGTGACATATTGATAGAAAGTTTATATTTTTCTCAGTGCAAACACAAAGCCTATGCTAATCTATACTGAAATTTGACTATAGTTGAAGAACAGAGTTAACCCTTGCGTAAATGGCTATGAGGGAAAAATCTAGACAAGAATAACTTTCTTTCCTCGCCCGTGATTGAAAACGACTGACCGCGCTTGGTTCATACTCCATGTAAGAATGACGAGACAATGCATATAATAGCCAAGCCATGTCTAGACTTGTGCCTTTTCAGACTCAGACAATAGTTTCCTACATGAAGTATCTACCAAGCGCTTGCGCACTAGATTCTTTTCGGGATGAACATGGCACTGTAACACCGTGAGATAAAGAGGAGTCATCAACAAAAGTATCTTAATAGATAGTATGGCATAGAAATACCTTCCGCTTCAGCTGAGTAGTTCGAAATAAAATGTGAACTCTCCAGGTCTTGGCGAATATCGCCCCAAACGAAAGAGTAAATCCAAGGGATGTAATCCAAACCTGTACCTGAAAACAAATAATAAGTGAACTTTATATTTCTAATTTCGTACATTCGAATCCGACAATACTGTACATGGTAGCAAACACTCTGAATGAGTTAAAATACATTTGCAATCCGATTGAAATAATATGCAAAAATGCTACGTATCTGCTGCCTTTTTATTGTTACAGTACTGCCCCAACTCAGTAAACTCAGATATATCTTGCACCAGGGCTACACAAATCCCGTGCGATTTTCAAATCACATTTGTCAGCCAAACAGATGGCTAGCTAGATGAAACAGATTTAAAATGTCGTCACTTTTAATTACACACGGAAGCACCTGAGCCAATACAATAAACAGAAAAGAGAAACATTATGCATATAAGGCACCATTAAAATTTGAAGGGTTTACTCCAGCCGAAAAGTCGGGTTTTGTCGGAATACCGAACCTTTGACAGTTGTTCATCTCCTTGAAATAAACGCCAATCAAATTGAAATGGCAGAAATTGCCGTGATTGGCTTAATATGGGATGCAAATGGTTCCCACGAATTTTCCATAGCGTCACCTCTAGATGGTCTTTCTCATGTTGGTTTACCCAGGCTAAGTACCGGTACTGGGTGAGTGAGTAGGATTTAACGTCGTTTTCAACATTGTTTCAGTCATATCACGACGGTGCCTACATGTGCCAGAACACGATACTGACCTAGATATGAGAATATTATATCTTTTCTGAGCACTTACATCATTGACCAATCACAGGGCCGCTTCAACCCACGGAAAAGAATATCCGGTGCGTGTTGAATACGTGTACATGGCGGTTGAGGTCACTGCGGTCACTGGACTCGGGGGAGATAGTATTTTATCAGATTTAATTCAGCGAAAAAGCAGACAGCTACACATACAGAAATGCACCATGAGTGAAAGTGTTGGTAGAATCATGTGTCACGAGGATGCAGTGTTTCCTAGATTTGATTTCAATTATTTGCATCCGTTAATGATCACAAATATTGTTTCAAAAATATCGTTTTGTTAAAATGCAAAAATAAAGTTTCAAGACAAATAGATCGAAAAGTCTTTTTCTGATAAATTGCGTCCCGACGGCATTTTTTCCACGGAAACCGAGAATACCATACATGTAATACATGGTTAGTGTATACCGAGGTTCATTTGCATAGAATGACGTCATAATCCAATGGTGTTCTCGCGCACAAAGTTCAGTAACACGGTATAAGGTCATAAGAGGCGGTCAGTGGGTGTGTCGATTTTTTTATGCTCAACGAAATTGCCGAATGTCAAACTAAACACACATTTTGTAACATGGATACCTTATAGGCCTAATATAATCCGAAATGCAACTGAGACTCGGTACATGAAACAAGTAATATGACGTTTTCTACAGAGAGAATACAAAAATTATTTAAAACGTTATGATTAATAGTATCACTGAGATATGATTAATTTGCAGATTTCAGTTTGTTATACACGTTGCCAAAAAATAAAGTATATGCTGAATCAACCGCTATGTTTAGAAGCTCTAAATGACTCCTAATTAAATTCGATTTAACTGGCACTGGGGACTATCAGAAGCTTAAAGCTCGCCTATATCATGTATATATGTAAAAACATCTTACCATACATAAACGGGAGGTGTGGAGGGGCGGATTGTCCCAAAACTCACTGGAGTCGAGGAACACTGTGGTATACATGATGAGACACCCCACAATTATAATATTGTTGATATTCGGACTGGACATCTTCACGGCCCTGTGTTCGATAGAGGAATTAAAGTACATTTTCATAAGATGACCAAATAGCTGCAAAATTTATTGAAGCGGCTGATTGTTGTGCAGTGGTAATCACGATCAGAATTATCACACACGTTTGAAAATTGACAGAGGAAAGACAACTCTACATATTATATACAGTCAAATCTGCCTTAAAAACCACCCTGTAGTCCACTAATTCTAAGGTTTCTAATGGAGATAGTAGGTATCTCAACAGTTTTATATCCAGAATGAAGGTAGGAACAAGAGCTAGGGTTCTCAGAATGAAGGTAGGAACAAGAGCTAGGGCTCTCAGAATGAAGGTAGGAACAAGAGCTAGGGTTCTCAGTGAATTAAAGAGCGCCAGTAATGCAATATAAGTAAAATGAAAAACATATAAGGCTCTTCAGGTACTAGTACTATTGACCAGTAATTGATCTAGAACAGTAAATATCGAAGCAAAAATTCAAAATCAGCGGACTGGGTGGTATTAGACAAAATATCACGAATGTAAAGGCCACATTTAGTGGAATTAAGTCACAAAGTCTTGCCAAAATATGACGATACAAAATCATCTGTAATAACAGATCTGAAACACTAGATAACAAACAGAAAGTTCAAATAACAAGCGTCTGGTCCGTCATTCATAATTCAGCCGTCGTCCATTAAAGAATATCCGCGTCCATAATCCAAAGACCTTTTCCATATTTCATATAACAGCATTAGCACCAAATTCAAAAACACAATCATAGTATACATAAACGTAGGCGAATTTCCTCCAAGAGAGAAGCGGTCAACAGTTAAAACCGATCCATTCAAAGCCCGTTCCTTCTCATTCACCAAACGCTATATAGACGATCTTCTCGCTGTGGATAATCGCTATATAAATGACGCAGTAACGGATATATATCCACCTTCACTGGATTTGAAGGAAACTACAGATAACCCTACAGACACATCATATTTAGACCTATATCTCTATAAAAATGAAGCGGGCGTTCTCTCTCGTCGACTGTATGACAAAAGAGATGATTACAATTTCGACATCGTAAACTATCCCTTTCTGGACAGTAATATTCCAGTGGGACCTGCATATGGCGTATACATATTACGCCTAGTAGCATTTGCTAGATACTGTGTTAAATGAGACGATTTTAATCAACATTGTTGCAGAAACTTATAAAACAGGCCTACACCACCAAGCGCCTCCACTCAAAGTTTCTCAAATTTGGCGATGCATATCGCATGCTGATAGCAAAATACGAGCGTAGCGTGCAAGATCTATGGCGTTACGTTTCGTAACTTGTGTCTAATTCCGCTTAACCCGGGGCTAGGGGCCGTATGAACCCATGGATTTCAAGATCCTCATGGTAATCATATGAACAGTCACAATCAAAGCGTGACTGAGATACATCATTATTTAGATAACGACTTTACAACGAATATTATGGATTAAGAATACTGATCAGCGATACGGATTTGATATTTTTGGAACATCATGATGTCTTGCCGGCATCATTGAAAACTGTTGATCGCTTCTCTCCTGCAGGAAGCAAGCCTATGCTTATGTATACTATGATTGTCTCTTTGAATTTGGTGCTAATACTGTTATATGGAATATGGAATAGGTCTTTGGATTATGGACGCGGTTATTCTCTAATAGACGACGGCTGAATTATGAATGACGGACCAGACGCCTGTAATTCAATGATGCCGGCAAGACATCATGATGTTCAAAAAATATCAAATCCGTATCGCTGATCAGTATTCTTAATCCATATGATATTCGTTGTAAATTCGTCATCTGGAGAATGATGTATCTCAGTCACGCTTTGATTGGGACTGTTCATATGAGCACCATGACGATCTTGAAGTACAGGAGTTCATACCGCTCCTAGCCCCGGGTAAAGCGGAATTAGATACAAGTTACGAAACGTAACGCCACGCTACGCTCGTATTTTGCTAGCAGCATGCGATATGTATCGCCAAATTTGAGAAACTTTGAGTGGACGCGCTTGGGGGTATAGCCCTTTTTTTATAATAATGTTTTGTGACGTTGATTAAAATCGTCACATTTATCACAGGATCTAGCAAATGCTACTACGGGAGCTATGTATACGCTATATGCAGGTCCCACTGGAATATTACCGTTCAGAAATGGATAGGTTACGATGTCGAAATTGTAATCATCATTTTTGTCATAAAGTCTACGAAAGAGAAGGCCCGCTTCATTTTTGTACAGATATAGATCTAAATATGATGTGCCGGTAGGACTATCTGTAGTTTTCTTCAAATCCAGTGAAGGTGGATATAAATCCTTCACGGTATCATTTGTATAGCGATCATCCACAGCGAGAAGATCGTCTATATAGCGTTTGGTGAATGAGAGGGAACAGGCTTTGAATTGATCGGTTTTTAAAAGCGCTTGCATATAGTCATATTCATGAGAGAACAGATATAGGTCAGCCAACAGAGGTGCACAATTAGTACCCATTGGAATACCTAAATGCTGTTGATAATATTGTGTTGCGAAATTTCACATAGATATTTTTAATGGGAAACTTAATCAACTCTATGAACAAAAAAATATCCTGTGAATGATATTCCTTGTATGCAGTAGAGCTAAAGAATGCTTTATGGCTTCTAACATTAATATATCTGCGATCAGTTTTCTTGAACACAAACACTATTAATGAACTTACACGGTCAATAAGATCCTGATGAGGGATTGTTGTATAGAGAGGCGAGATATCCCAATGGATACATGTCTGTAAGGTATGTGACCTTTAGCATCTTCCGTAAGACATTTTGAGTTTTTCAATATCCACATACATTCAACGCCAGAGTTTTAGAAATAGTGGCACAATACCTTTGGCGCAATCCAAGTTGCCACATGAACAGGTACAATAAAAGCGTACCTGAGATACAACACATATCACGAATCGTTAGATTCTTGATATGTGCTTTAGAATAGGTTAACCAGAAGACTATACTGTGAAGCCATGTGACTCTTGTCAGTATGTCGGCACCTCTTCTCACTTCCCGTATATGTGTTGTAATTTCCCCAAAGAGCCCTCGTCAACACGGTTGAAAGAAGCGGTGCAGCTTCTAGAACCAGCTATGAATCTAGCTTTGTATGGTGATTTATGCATTTTGGGAGTTCAGTATACTTTTGGCATATCGGTATGATTGGTTGGAAGACAAATACCTCTTTCCTTGAGAAACGTTTTGTGATTGTTAAATAAATCTTCCAGAGTATATGCAGTTTGGGAGTAAGTAGACGTATTTGAGGATATGTTTACACTCAATTCCTTAACCAGCACCTGGTAGTAGTAATATTTACATACGAATATTATATTATTTGAAGCTTTGTCTGCTGGGACTATGACGAATACACTCTGAGGATTTGCTAGATCTTCTTGCGAATTGAGGTTTCTCAGTATTTGCTTTGCTTGGGGAAGGGTACTTCTGTCAATATGGCGGAGTGTTTCAACGACCTTGCTCTTGGTGAGGTCCAGCCAGTCAGCGAGTACTGTAGGCTCAACTTTTTCGCCCCTAGAGCAGTCAATAACGTACTGTTCTAATGCAGACAGAACGGCCTTCAGATTTATTATTCTCGGCTCTCTATATTTAGGTCCCTTCATCAGGAGTATTCTTAGGTCCTTATCACTCACCATATGAAGGTTACCAGTCACAATATGTTTGCACGGTGAATAGATAAAGTTCGACGATTCACAATCACAACTATAGCCTCCCGACGTGTATAAGTTCCAGTCAAACTCCTTGACAGCGTTAGAGTAATTGAATATTTTGGCAGCTATAGATTTAGTATACTTATATGAAATGCAAGGTGCTGTGCTTTGAACTTAAAACAGTTTGGTACAGCGTTGCATACCTCTGGATCATTTAGGATTCGAGGTAAATTAATAATGTCCAGTCCTTTATCTAAGTAGTTGAGTTTCAAGAGAAGCCGATCTTGGGATGTTTCGATTATGTTCACTGGACGTACAATTGGAAGTACGCTATATCTTGACATACTTTAGTGATTGTGGGTGATATTATATTTCCTGAAGACGCAGATCGTTGTATATCTCTGACTGTAAGCGTTAAAGCACACAGAATTGTACCTAAGATAAGATAAATGTAACTCCGAAGATTGAAGTCATGGTGGTATGTGATATGATACTATATTTCGGCTATTGTGCATAAGCTGTGTATACTATTGGGTGTGTTAGTTAAGTTACCCACTAAGTAATTTAAAGTGATATGATTGTGAATCAACGCAATATTAAACTTTCTGCGACCATAACTGCGATGTCCCCGTTGGTGGGGTTTAAATAGCTGGGTAATATTGGATATATTTGAACGGCGGTCTGTAACATGGCACTGACATTACTATTTAAACCATACGGAAACACTGACCGAAGTTCTAGCATCCAGAATAGTTCCCGCTCTCGGTTTTTTCTCTCACATCCAAAGGGGGGATCCTTGGTAGATGGATAGACGACGTCTATGATCTGAATACTAATTAAAGTAATCCCAGCCATGGTCGGGTCCAGAAAAATGCTTACCTATAAGCAATTGCTTTTTCCTAACAGATTTTCTGTGACCATTCACCCTAAGATGGAGCCTTTGAGTGGTCTTGCCAACATACTGTTTACCACACTTCTTACGGGAAACTAAATACAGTTCGTAGTGGAACAACTAAGATCAACATATGAGTTTACAGAATATGAATTACCAGTTAACGCGGACTAAATGAAGCTGAAGTATTAAAGAGTGGACACGTGAGACATCCACGGTGTCCACACTTAGAAATCTTTAAATTATTACATTATTACAAGTCAGTGGATTGAGTAGGTCGCGAATTTCTAGTTCATGGGACTTAATGGAAATATGTAATAAAATATGTAATAAAACCTAAATGTCACAGTATGAAGGCAAATGCCACGAAAGTATGACAAAGGCAGGAAATCAAATGATGAGAAAAATGTACAAATTTCTATTCAGCCAACTTACGTATATATTTTTGTCAATTCTGAAACTCACGCATACTCAATGACACATAATAGTCTATTCGGTGTAATTTCTTATTCGGTGTCAATTACTAATGTTGTGATATGGAATTAGGAATAGGTCTTTGGATTATGGACGCGGATATTCTTTAATGGGCGACGCTTGAATTATGAATGACGGACCCGGGGCTTGTAATTATTGGTATAAGAACACGATCTTGCATTGACTAAACCAAAACACCAAAAGCACTTGCCCAGACACCATATAGTCGTGCAGAGTTTTCCTCCTATTAATCACATATTTACAATGATTCAATCATTCGTCAAATTACATATGCGTTTGCTTGGAGTCTCACCCGTCAGAAATTCAACCTCAGAGGGTACTGAATGGACAGATTTTCCTACAACATCCGTATGATAGTTTCACCGTGCAGATAGTTTCACCGTGTTGGACATAATATGTGGGGATATTGCCTTACTACAACGTAGAAGAGCTAGTGAGGACATCTGTACCATAGGCAAAGATTTAGTGAAAGATCCAGCAAAAGAAATCAGGTATAGTATTATCTCCCTTTTAGTCGGAAAAACAGTCTATCCATTTTTATCAATATTCTTTGTAGTAAATTATTTTATTTGG
The DNA here is from genome assembly GCA_036873755.1 of Hanleya hanleyi. Classification (NCBI taxonomy): domain Eukaryota; kingdom Metazoa; phylum Mollusca; class Polyplacophora; order Lepidopleurida; family Hanleyidae; genus Hanleya; species Hanleya hanleyi. The sequence continues at coordinate 47,529 of JAVTVY010027595.1, forward strand.
ACACTGACTATACAACAAGATTAATCTATCCATCAATTATAGACAAACGACGGTATTAACTTCTATTTATATCTATACACTTTCATTTACTTCATTGTATATATCATTTCTCATATCATTTCATGTATCTACATATAATTATCATGTATCTGCAAGGTCTCCAAGCAGAACAATGGGTTACATTGATGGGGACCGGGTTACATAAGACAAATATATCAATAATAGAATACACAAACAGAAAACCTAAAATCAAATACGAGTGCACTGCTTTATATATTCTATACTGAATGCATTGGGGGGAAGGACATTTCGGCATATCGTTGGGTCAAGCTCTACTACAAAAGTTTTAATAATCCAATATGACCGCTTTGATGACGTCATAGTGACGTTGTTTTCAAAAAAGACATCTTTTGGTCAATTTTTCGGTCGAATTATTCGATTTTTGTATTTATGTAACTACTCCGCAATAACTGTATGATAATTAGTAAATATTAATGTTATCTGAAATAAAATAGTCTTTGTCCACTCTTCCTTGCGAAAAAGCAATAATTTTGAAGAAACACGACGAAAACATCCGGTACCCACTTGGCCGCCATTTCGAAATTTCCCATGATCCTCTGTTCATGGCGTTATGTAAATAGGTTCAAAATTACGCCAATATGATATACTTCAAAGTCACGAAGTGTCAGCTGTCAATGTTTTGTCGTTCCGGAGATTGCGCAGAAAGTTTGGTGCTGAGGGGTGGGGCATAATTCCCCTCCAGGCTTGGTAGGGTTAATTGAACTTGAGTCCATGATACTCGTCCACGACTACCACAAAGCCATTCTCCCAATACAGGAAATGGGATATACTGGGCTAATTCAGAAGATTTTAAAGAGATCCAGAATCGCATGAATGTATAACACAAAGCAGATCTGTAGTGACAGACCACAAAGGAGTTCAAACCCAGTGTATAAACGTTTGTTCACAGGGTTTTTTTTGCACTGGTTCCATTTATACATTAAGGGCCAAGTGTTCTTCCAAAAACTAAAAAGAGTTATGGAAGCGATCTTGAAACGAGAGCTGAACAGTTTTCATTGATGCCCCCTCCCCCCTCGCACAAGATTAAATTTACATTCAATGAGCTATATTTATTATTGTGCGACTATACAATGAGGGTATTGCCTGGTGAAGCCATATCCTTTAATGCTTATTCTTTGTATCGTCGTTTGTACAAGACCCTCAGATAGAATGAAAGAGCCACTCATACAAAAATAGGATCAAGTGGGCGTAACATCATTCTGCAGGATGGTACCAACTTTTCATGTATGACCATGAATGTTAACATCAAACGGACACTGAACCGTCATTTTCCTTTCACGGCCATTACCCTTACTGATAAAAATTGTTGATCCTATGTGAGTATTACAACACATATGAGGGAAGTGGGAAGAGGTGCCGACATACTGACAGAGCCACATGACTTCATAGTATAGTCTTCTGGCTAACCTATTCTAAAGCACTTACCAAGAATCTAGCGATTCGTGATATGTGTTGTATCTCAGGTACGCTTTTATTGTACCTGTTCATGTGGAAACTTGGATCACATGACCACACATGACTCCCCTTCGTCTTCCCCTTCTTCTTCCTCTATCCACGGGATATGGATATATCTAGTATATCATACTCTTCTATCAGAAGAACTTTAACATTCTGCCGTCGATTCAACAACCGTTATGATGGTATATACAGTCCAAAAACTGTTCGGACATAGAACTGGACTTGAGTAAATGACAAGTTGAGGGCCTCAAATGGTACTTCAGTTTGTTCCATGACCGCTTTTACTCAGAAAATGGACGAGTACAGATCCGGTGACCGTGTTTGTATCCGGAGGGAACTTGTATATACGTTCGTTCTGGGCCCGATAATCACCAGAAGATTACGAAAAATCTTGCTTTGTATAGGATCAATTGTCGGCGAGCTAACACGCAGATCCGGTGACAATGCTTGTCATCTCAAGGCTAATGGCCTTCAGGTGGATGAACATTGTAGTTTCAATCAATATCCTTATTTTAGTATAGGATCTGAAGAACTGTTCTATACTGTACATTTTTCGAAATCGACAATCGCTTGGTTTACACTAAATTGGATCAATTCCTCTGTCGTAACCATCTGAGAGGAGAGTATACACTTGGATGAGAGAAAACAGAATACTGAGCCTGTCAGCAGGGCATTCGCTGAGCTAGACTTTTAACCCAACTAAGTGAGCGCATAGACGAGCCCGACGATATCAACATAGTATGCTCAGCTTACTTTATTATTTAATTAAATTCAATCTATGTCCAATGAGAGAGCTCTTATTGTATGGGGTGTCATGATTTGTCATTTGGTCCACCCGTACTTCCCACTTCCAGTCTGTATACGATACGATAACATAAATTTTACTTACAGTCGGATGAGTTTTCCTACAGGGAACATTAGCTAAAACGGGAGCTATTCACCAACAGAACAATAAGACCGCAGTAAAATATTGTCAAACAAGATAAAAATACGTAAGGAATTACAAGCGTCTAGTCCGTCATTCATAATCCAGCCGTCGTCCATTAGAGACTATCCGCGTCCATAATCCAAACACCTATTCCATTTTCCATATAACAGTATCAGCACCAAATTCAAAAACACAATCATAGTATACAAAAACATAGGCTTGTTTCCTGCAAGAGAGAAGCGGTCAACAGTTTTCAATGATGCCGGCAAGACATCATGATGTTCCAAAAATATCAAATCCGTATCGCTGATCAGTATTCTTAATCCATAATATTCGTTGTAAAGTCGTCATCTAAAGAATGATGTATCTCAGTCACGCTTTGATTGTGACTGTTCATATGAGTACCATGAGGTTCTTGAAGTACATGGGTTCATACGGCCCCTAGCCCCGGGTTAAGCGGAATTAGACACAAGTTACGAAACGTAGCGCCATAGATCTTGCACGCTACGTAGACATAAATAAATAATTGTGTGAGCATATTCTTGACCATGTAATCAGAAGTATTACAGTAATGGTCATTACAAAAAATGCATCCACAATTCTAACCGTCCCATATACTAATTGTTTCTTAGCTGATAGATATGGTTTTTAATTTGAGACAGGTCCTTATTACATAGCAGTGTGACTATGCGTCACAGGACCTACGAAGTAAGGTAGGCATTAGGACTCCGACAGGCACTGAGCCACTGAGCTCTTGGCAATCCTCCCCCCCCCCGCGCTCCAAGTTGAAATCCTTCCTATATTAAGATGGGCACATGCAGCCCAAGTCAGAATCACCAGAGATTTTCATCAGAAATCACCAGAAATTTTCGATTAAAACAGTATTGAATATTTTGTTGAAGATCAAAAGTGATGGGATTGAATGAATAGTTTACCAGTTACTGTGCTGATGTGAATCTGTGACACACCAACACACTCCGTGGCAGTGATTCTGTGACACACCAACACACTCCGTGGCAATGATTCTGTATCCCTTAATCAAGGAATCAGAATTTAAAATGACAAGAAAAATTTTGACATAATTACACATGTAATGTTTTTGTTTAAATTACACCCCCAGTTGAAATCCTGCCTATATTAAGATGGGCACCGCCCAAGTCAGAATCGCTAGTGATTTTCATCAAAAATAACCAGAAATTTTCATGAAAAGTAGGTCAGCTCAGAACTTGTTGGTAACATTCTCCTAATGCGCCTTCATTCCAAAAATAAATAACGATCGCCGATTTAATTTTACAATTTTTTAATTAAAGGAAACAGATTGAATAATATAGGTTCAGTAGATTTCAAGCTTTACGTGTGAAAATACATTTACGTCTCTTTAATGGTTTTCAGTGCCCTTGTCCAGGATCAAAATAACTTTTTGAATCACATTATTTTCCCAACAATACAACAAATTCTTATATATAGTACTATGGTAGAAAGGTAGCATTTATGTAGTTTACGGTAATTCAACTTAAGACCAACACCTTCTATGCACAAGATAATCAAGGGCGGATCTACGGGGGGGATCAGGGGGGTCCGGACCCCCCCATGAAATCTAAAAAAAAAATTTTTTTTGCGAGGGATCAGCGAACCCTGGGATTCCACGTAGAAATAATGTCTTGAAATGATATGTAAATTAAATGAATGTGGATTATGTCATTAGAGTATCTATATGCATATTAAACAGACCATCATCTATTCATGTAGTTTGTGAGTGTACTATTTAAGTTGGAGTTTCAATATGTATCTAAAATCAGATATTATCGCCGCGAGCGCACCACGTGTAGTGGTGTGTTATAGGCCTGTTTTGTTTGCGTTAAACCAGGAAGTCAAATGGAGTCAGGCATATTCTTCAATATCGATGCGTGTTTATGTGAAACAAATGTGAAAATAGAACAATAAATCTACCTACATTGTGTTCAGATTTATTTCCTGGAAAACGTGTAAAACGCATCTCCCGCAACCTGGGACCCCGGAGCTTCCGGGGCCTAGGCGGCCCCTGGACCCTCGGCTGTCAGGCTGTGAGGAGCGCTTATTTTAGCTTTGTGTAAATGAATCGGTATCATATTGGTTCTAATGTTCCATGATGTAAAGGTCATGGATTTTTTATCTGTTAAATATAACTAGAAAGTCAAATGGATTCAGGCATGAAGTATGATTTTTTCAATATCGATGCGTGCTTATAAATGCGAAACAAACGTGAAAATAGAACCATAAATCAGCATACATTATGTTCGAATTTATTTCCTGTTAAACGCTTAGAACGCATCTCCGGAGATCTAGGACTCCGGAGCTTCCGGGGCCTAGGCGGCCCCTGGACCCTCGCCTGTTGGGCTGTGAGGATTTCCTTGTTTTATCTTTTTGTGAATGAACCGTATCGGTAGGCATATTGGTTTCCCTTCCATGAACTAAATGCCATCGTTTTGTATGTTTTAAATATAACTAGAAAGTCAATGGATGCAGGCATGAGGTGCGACTTTTTCAATATAGATGTGTGCTTATAATTGCGGGAAAATCGTGAAAATAGAACCATAAATCTGCATACATTGTCAGTTTTATTTCCGGGAAAACGCCCAGAACGCATCTCCGGCGATCTAGGACCCCGGAGCTTCCGGGGCCTAGGCGGCCCCTGGACCCTCGCCTGTTGGGCTGTGATAGTCGACCCCCCCTATGAATTTTGGCTGGATCCGCCCTTGATAATAATGATTCTATGTCATTCTCCTGAGCATAACCGGTACAAAGATGAATAAATAGCGTCTCTACATCACGTTGTTATCTAGATATATGAGACAACACATTTTGGGTATCGGCAATCTGATGAATGTACTGTTCCGGTTTTCTTGTTTCACATTATATTCTATGGCGATTGATCGGTGATTTTCTTCATTGATAAACGTTAAATCACCTCAGCTTCGTTGTGTGAATCGGAATTGCATTGCTGTGACACACCAACACACTCCGTGGCAGTGATTCTGTATCCCCTAATCGAGGAATCAAAATGGATCAAGATTTGAAATGACAAGAGAAATTTAGACATATTTTGTTTACACATGTAATTTTTTGTTCAAATTATATCCAAGTGTGATATATAGTCAATATTCAAGAGGTACAAAAAAAACCCCAAAGTATGTCCTCATATTTTCACATCCATGCCAAGAAATACTGCATTGAAAAGGGTCCATTTAGCCTACCCTGTTTTATCGCTCTAATCAGCCATGGCGGGGGCATATTTCTGCTGTCATTTCCCTCTAAAGTCTTAACCCTTGAATCCAAGTCACACACTCTCTGATGCAAAGTAATGTGGCATACAGTGGAATGTGGAAAAATGACAAGGTATTTTTAGCCGTAACTGATACTCATTAAACGCGATAAAACGCTGGAGCAAAACAGACAGGCTGACTTAATTGGTTGATGTAGGATACTTCACCATCAGTGGGTAATTTGAAGCCTGATGTGGTCAATGATGAAATGTTTGGATGTGAAATAGGATACACGTTAGAGGCTAAAGTTTACATATATCTATAACAATATACTGAAGTGTTAATTATAAAACTATTTTTAATCAGAATTATTTCAGATCAGAACTTGCTGGTAACAATGCCCTAATGCACGTTCATGCCAAAAATAAAGGTTCTAATGTCAATGGTTCTCCTTATTTTGCCGACGAAAGGATTCGTATGGACTGACTGACTGACTCACTGACTCATTACCGGACAATTTGCGATCTGTAGCCTACTTCGAGGAATATGCAGTGCCTTAACAGAGTAGTACATTGTATATTGTAAAGAGGTACATGGAGCGCTGTACATGGAGTTTAGAGAGACGGCCGGTGCTCGTCAGCTGATGATGATAATCGATTAAACTATCCTGGTAAACCACTGACTTACTTAAGGACGTTAATAAAATCCATGTTTAAACAAACCTCAGGGCGCGTTCTTATAGTCCGTCCATTTTAATTAGTCGTCTACTTTGGAGCTTGTCAATAATCAGCAAATAACTCTGCATAAATTGTTGCATCGTGTAGATCAAACATAACTCTACAAATGACTACCATTTCTCCGTGATATCGATAATATATCACGCTTGAAATAACTTTGTAATTCACTCCATATAAAACTCCACTACAGTTGTTTCATGTACTGGAACTCAAGTACATAGGGAGACGTCATAATGTATTCGTGTTGTCTAGCACAAAGGTCAACAATGCCGTGTACGGTCATAGAGGTGTGTTCGGTTTAACATTCGGCAATTTCAATGGGCATGGGATATAAGCGACACTCACACGGACCGCCTGTTATTACTGTACTCAGCCTCAATGACCTTTGTGCTAGTGAGCATGAATACATTATGACGTCTCCCTATGTAATTGAGTCCCGGTACACAGACAACTGTACTGGAGTTTTATATGGAGATAATTAAAAAGTTAGTTCAAGCGTGATATATTATCGATATCACAAAGAACTGGTAGTTATTTTGTAGAGTTTAGATAGTTATACACACTGAAAAATTAAAATTGTTGCAGGGTTAACTACTGATTTTTGACAAGCTCCAAAGTAGACGACTAATTAAAATGGACAGACTTTAGGTATATACAATCTGCCCAGTATACTAGAAGGTGACAAAGCGAGAAGGCTGTTTTGCGGTTACACTGTGGTGGGGAAAAACGGCGCAATGTATATGTTCAAATGATATCATTCAATTTACATAATAAGTAATGACATGCAACATGTACAATACACATTGCCCAGAAAACCGCGTCGTGTGGCTTTGAGTCTATATCGCCACCCTCTGCTTTCTGTGTTCAAAAGACCAGCAGATAATATGTGGTCACGTGTGATCGCGGTCTTGAATGGATGACTGTGGTAAGCGCATATGGCCCGGTTCAAGGATCAACATATTTGATGGCTCTAGAGGATTTCGCAGCAAACGTAGTTACAATGTATTTGGGCGGGCTAAAACGTCTAATCTTTTTCCAGCACAATATACCTTCGTTCAAATATCCTTAACCACTGACTGTAGGGGATGGCATAGGATAACATTATCATAATATATATAGCTCAATGACTATTGAAGTCCTAATTCATACTAACATGATTCACAATTCTATATAGTTACTGTTTCAGTTAAAATACTCTTTAATATTGGCTTTCATCGTTTATCCACTTCTTTTAAGCACTATAGCACAAACACTTTCTTGTATAACCACACATTTGCTAAAAGTAGCCGTTAACGGTATATAATGTCAAACGTATTGTTCACGATTAACTGACGCACGTGCAAAGCCTTATACAGTCATCTCTCTGTCATTTCTGATATTTCTCTGTGAAGCTAGTTTGTTTTACCAAACATGTATATTGATATTTTCTTTGTCCGCTATACCTCAAATCGATGGTAGATTTATCAGTAATTCATCTCGTTATTATTTCAAAGTGATTCTACGTAACATTATCATAAATAGCACACCTTTTCTATATTGGAAGGCATGTCATGAACTACCTCCATATCGCATATTTTAGCCGCAGATGAGCAAATAAAACTGGCGGTATACGTTCTAGATCACGTACGTGAACGTCAATCGATAACGCCAGAAGCATTATATGATCTAGTTCATCACTTGGTCAGAATTGGATATTTTTTCTATGAAACTGTTAGCTTGATGACCTTCTAGGCCGAACAGTAAACCTCGAGATTAAGTATACCATTACATGTAGGTCTCCATTTCTGGAGTAAATATGTATTTACGACAGCAAATCGAACAACAGCTTTCAGTTCGTTTCGTCGTCTGCCGTTGTGATGGATAAGAATGTCCTTGTGATTAGTGTCCCTTTTCATATCCTTTTCTATTGCAACTAAGTGGGGAACTTGTCCCCAATGTGGAGAAAAGTATCCTAGCTGGGTTAGTAGATAGGGGCCGGACACTCTTAGCCCCCACACCGACATCAAGGCGTAGTCGTCACGTAGTCGAACTCATAGATTTCAAAATTGTACATTACGTCCACTCGCATTACATTTTTTTTATTCATTTTGTTGAATGACTTCTTTTCACGACAATATAGGACTGTACCATAGCGGATGATTCTGTATGTGGGGTTAAGTGGGACAGCCGTGACGCGATGACATTTTTGGGATCCCCTCGTGCAAGAAAACCCGATATGCCCAAGGACTGAAGTCTTCGAATTACATGGGCATACCCCACAAAATAATGGCCTCAACCTACCTTCGTACTGGACGGAAGGCGAGGTACACAGTATATTTTGGTGCATTATTCATACATTCACAAAAATATGAGAGGTAATTATTGGTGAAGGCGAGCTTATGGTATGAATATATGTCAGTCAATTATGTTCTGTGCAACTGTATGCAGCTATTGTTGAAACGAACATCAATATAAAGGAAATACAGGTAGATTTGTACCGGGAGAGACTACTATTCTCCTGTGTCTCGTGAGGAGCGGTGAACCTTCCTTTTTCTCCATTCCCTGTGACGCACAAATCGGATTTATTAGGGGATATTCCTAGCAGCATAAAAGGGAAAGCAGTACCCCTAACAAGAAGAATACAATGAGGTTCACTACCACCCTGGAACCTGGTCGCGTATCTGCCCACGAAACGACTGAGCCCTGAGTGAATGAGTTGCTAGTGGGAAGCATTTTGCCGGAACTACTGCAAAACATTTAGTTTTTATGAATTTTCAGGACAACTACATGGAATGGGAATAATTTTGAGCATCTAATAGATGATAGATATATTTTCGTTCACAGAGTTTCTAAATATATCCAATTTAGTTCACTTTCGCAAGAGTTTTTGTGGAACTACTTGATGTCTTCTCACGACAAATCAATCCGTCAAATACAAAATAGAAATGGATGAAGTGTGAGTCTTACGAGAGACGTACTTTGCCCGACGTCAAGAAAAATCCGGAAATGGTCGAACCCAAGAGAATGAGCTCCCCACTTGGGTTCTATAGAAAACTTGGGCGTGTGACGTTGCCCATTCTGGCGTTGAGCTTACCTATGTGAGCGGAATGCAATGTTGAAGAGGAGGAAGATTATGGCGATGAATATACCAGTGGCGTTTAATACGATCATCGTAATCACGGCAGGTAAATGCAGCTTTGGGTACCATTCAACATAGGTGAATTGGTCTTTTGGTGGACGTCCTCCTGGAATTATAAATAAAACATGTCAGACATCATCTGCGATCAGATTTATCAGGGGATGGACCGTCCCAGGAATAATAACCTCTATAGAGGTGTATTTCAACAAGCCAAGCCAAAGAACCATCAAAGCTTTTTCCTGAAGCTCTTGCACCGGCTGTTCGTACATATAAGCGAAACAAGCCTTCATGGAAAGTCAGTACTAATACCTACTCATAAAATTTCCGATTTAGGGTCGGATGCATACACGAGCTCTTGTCAGCTGTAATGCTTGCCTTATTTGACCTTTGCCTTCAATGCTACAACGAAATTGACAAGGAATGTCGCAAAAGGACGATTATTTCGTGGCGAGTGGAGGCCTTGTGCACATCCGGCTCTCCTCCTCTCCTAAATTTATTACCATGGCAAGCATTTCAATGTAATCTAAATAGCATATACATAAGGGACAAATACCCCAAAACTGATGTTTCTGTGTACTATGAAGAGAACGAGGATTTTAAAATTTTTGTTTAGATGAAACAGAATGATGCACGTGTTTTCTGATCATTTAAGCAAAAATCTATGTACATCTCTATCAAAAAATGCATTTTGATGGTTATTTTTCTCAATTTCCCTATAATTTCTGTGTTAATCGGAGACGAGAATAACCTCGATCTTCATTTGACTGTTTCGATAAAAGTACTTTCAATAAAAGTCTGTTAAAACAAGACGTGTCAGTGTCCACCTTAAATATAATCGCATCTCAACTGTACCGGTTATAGAGGCTTCCTAATATCCGCAAAGCGAAAGCATTGGGTTTGATTTGAACCCCGGTCTAGTGTGTTGGAAACCGAAGTATTTACTTTTCATTCTGCTGATCTCTCCCAGAGATAACTGCTTCAGTGATATAAGGTACCCACCAGACAGGCTCGTGCAGATTAACTGAACTACCGCGTTGGTAACCGTATATAATGCATATTCAATAGGTTGACCTCTTTTCCAACCAATTGTTGTACTCGATTCTGAAGATTTGTTGTTTTTGTTTTGGTGCCTTAATTCGGAGAAAGAACTTGATAGCTTTTTCGTTAAGGTCGAGCACAGATTACCATTCATATTGCTCTGATTAACCAGCGCAAAGGTTCATGAATAAAACTGACGGCCCTAACAGGTCAACAGAAAGTTACATTTATTCCATGTTCAATTTTTAGCAATTTTCTTGCCCTAAATACATTAAACTTCTCCCATCTCCCACCCGACTAACTGTACCCCCTCCAGGGTATGCTAGAATCAAAACATCCAGGATGACGGGGTTCATACAGAAAATATCCAAATGCGGCCCGAGAATACGTGCTATGGACAGGGCTAAGCGTGACTTGCTAAATTCACTGTTGGATTTCCAAGAAGCTACAGTTATTTGCGTGGTCAAACGTCAACAGTTTAACTCAGTGAGCCATATATTGCTTCATGGCGACAGCACGGGTGATAAACATTGGTTTACAAGAAGTTATCACTCCCCAATTGTCAACATGAGTGTAAGAATAACACAATATATCATCATACAGTTCACAGCCTTGTGAACTGTATCTGTAAATATACCGGCTCCTGCAGTCGGTCGGCTTTGCCATATCACCCTCGACTACAGCGACACGGGTCAAGAGTGCTGGATGCGAGAAGGCGCGAGGGTAATAAAGGTGGTGTGGCTGATTATATATGAATTACAAGCGTCTAGTCCGTCATTCATAATTCAGCCGTCGTCCATTGAAGAATATCGGCGTCCATAATCCAAAGACCTATTCCATATTCCAGATAACAGTATTAGCACCAAATGCAAAAAGACAATCATAGTATACATAAACATAGGCTAGTTTCCTGCAAGCGAGAAGCGATCAACAGTTTTCAATGATGCCGACAAGACATCATGATGTTCCAAAAATATAAAATCCGTATTGCTGATCAGTATTCTTAATCCATAATAATCGTTGTAAAGTCTTCATCTAGAGAATGATGTATCTGTCACGCTTTGATTGTGACTGTTCATATAAGTACCTTGAGGATATTGAAGTACATGGGTTCATACGGCCCCTAGCCCCGGGTTAAGCGGAATTAGACACAAGTTACGAAACATAATGCCATAGATCTTGCACGCTACGCTCGTGTTTTGCTATCAGCATGCGATATGTATCGCCAAATTTGAGAAACTTTGAGTGGAGGCGTTTGATGGAATAGCCCGGTTTTATAAGTTTCTTCAACAATGTTTTGTGACGTTGACTAAAATCGTCACATTTAACACCGGATCTAGCAAATGCTACTAGGCGATATATGTATATGCCATGTGCAGGTTCTACTGGAATATTAATATCCAGTACCCTCTCCAGCAGTACATACTATATAAGATTGTCATAAAAATATTTAATCCGTGTCCTATTTGCGTAAAATTGCCAACTGGTTCGCTGTGAATGAGCACAAAACCCCTTAGGCTGATATTTGCGTATTGAGGTTATCAGAACAGGAACATTTGCGAAGAGAAGTTTTGAAAAGTAACTCGCATATAGCTACTGAGATATCTTCTGGACAAGAATGTATAATACATGTATGCTGACGGAAAATATGGGAAAAATTACTAAAATGTGTCTATTTCGTCAATCATTATTCAGCCGTCGTTCATCAAAGAATCCAAATCCAAAAACCTATTTCATGTAACAACATTATCACCAAAAACCAAAACAAACAATCATAGTATACATAAACATAGGCTAGTTTCATGCAAGTGAGAAGAACCATCACAAAGCACATAATTAGGTAGGCGAGATAGTAATAGTAATCGAGATATGGTCCGGATATGGTCCGGACAAGTAACAGTTGACGGACTGGCGATCGAAAGGATGGACTTGGATGCCAATAATAAGCACCAATTAACTTTCGGAGTGTGGGGGTAATAATCAGTGGGAAATGTGGTAATCGTAGATGTAGTGATTTTACCTGTATGGCGTTCCTCTTAATCAGTTATTTAGGAATTTAGTATTCAGAGCTTGATAATTAATATTAGTATCAATAGGCGATGATGAATTTTGTAGGCTCTCATTTTGTGGTTGATGTTGTCACTAGGGATTATCAAATTGATCTGTATGCCGTTTGGCCTACTGATATATCAAGAACTTACCCTTCCATAGCACTTTGGGATCGACTGTCCACGTAAACTTATCGTTCTGAGGATCATAGACGGCAGCTCTAATGATGTTTCCATCTGTGTTAAAGTAGATAAAAACGTAGTGAATTAAATGAATTTGAAGTCACTATGTACCAATGAGGCCATTGGCATAGATTGCCAGAGAGACTACAATAACCTGCAGGCAAAGATTTCTCTCCAAGTTTCGAATCACGCACTGATAGCGAACTAAGGCGTAGATGGGGGAGGAGCTTAATTGCAGAAATATTCAACTTGTGTATGTTGTCATGTTCGCGCGGGACACTGGCCATGGCTCAGATATCGAGATTTTTAGGTGCATATCATTCATGACGGTGAACCACTGTAGACTGTCTTCTCCTCTATTTTGTTCCAGCACTACCATCTTCTGAGTCTCTAGGTTCTATAATTTGAAGAAGTACCTTGGTGAACCAGATCAAAGACAATCCTACAATACGTTTAATATCTATGTGCAAGGCTTAGTAGATTGCTGCATTGATTGGTAGATTGGTCGTTTCCGTGTTTCAATTTCATTTTAAAAGGCTCGAATGTTCCTGGACCACCTCCCTCTCCCTCTCCCTGACATGCACTTATTCATAGTAAAGGGAAGGTGAAGACTAGGGGACATTTCAAGGTAAAGTGTCCCTCCTTTCTGGGTTATAGCACATATTCAACAATAGGATTCAAGTTAAGCGGGCCGCACAGCGCAGCAGTTCATGCGATTAACAATGGGCAAGTCTGTGTTCTTAAACCATCAGAAACGCTTTTCCCCAAAGTTTAAAGGCTCGGGAAACCAAAAAGATATATCACCGGGCTATTAAATTTTATAGAACAAATAAACCAATAGTAAAGAGTAACGACAGAGCACGGCACCTTTTCCGAGTTCTACCGAATACGAATAAATCTATCCCCAAAACCGGCGATGAACCGTTCTGCCCGAATGAAGTATGGGATTGAATGGGTCAAATATCTCGTTTTAATTTTTTTTTTTTTCCATTCCTTCGGGCTGTATCTACGACGTCAGGTCACGGCACCTTACATTTGACGAAGAAAGTTTTTAAAATGCTCAATTCCAATTCCGTATATTGTTAAGTTAATAGACAAGGCGTTTCACCCATTGATGAGTGGCGCGCAAGTCGATTGATTCATATCATATCGGTGGGATGGGTTGGGGGGGGGGGCTGGTGGTAGCATTATGTCTAGGGGATATCTTCTGAGTCGCTTACACTGAATATGAAAATATGACTCACGAACTAATGTTAAATGATTTCGAGTGATATTTGCCCTTACTATTGATTGAGAATAGTTACTGTGCTAAATTAAGTTCTCCGATAAACGCTACTCAGTAATTTACATATTACATATATATCAGATTTTTTATATCTTCCTTGTACAGTGTACCAATGTTCCTTGTTTCCTTGTATAGTGTACCAATGTCTTGCAAAAGGCGTATGGTCAGCATCTCAAGACGTTATAAGAGTGGGGTTGGGACACAAAGTAAAAGCCTTGAATATTTGTTTTCCTGGCATACTGGTTCAGAGATGTGCTGGTAGCAATGTAACTTACCGGCATACTGCTTCAGAAATGTGCTGGTAGCAATAAAACTCACTGGCATACCGGCTCAGAATACGCTGGTAGCAATGCAGCTTACCAGCATACTTGGGCAGAAATGTGCTGATAGCAATGCAACTTACCGGCATACTGGTACAAAATTGTGCTGATAGCAACGCAACTTACCGGCATACTGGTTCAGAAATGTCGGCCCCAAGCGTTGTCCGTCTTTTCCAAATGCAACCGGACCCTTTGCGAGAAAGAGATAACGGTGTTCTTTAACCGATACTATCTAATAGAGCTAACGGTACTCTCTAACAGAGATAATGTAACAGTGCTCTCTAGTAGAGATAATGCTATTATGTAACAGAGATAACGGTGTCCTCTGATAGAGATCTAAGTACTTCCTAATAGATATAACGGTGCTATCTAATAGAGATAACGGTGCTCTCTACTAGAGATAAAGGTAACATCTAATAGAGATAACAGTACTATCTAATAGAGATACAGTAACAGTCAACCCTAGTAGAGATAACGCTATTCTCTAACAGAGATAATGGTGCTCTCTGATAGGGATAACTGTACTCTCTAACAGAAATAACGGTACTAACTATTAGTATGGTACTTTCTAATAGAAAAAAATGGTAACGTCTAATAGAGATAACGGCACTCTCTAATAAAGATAACGGTACTTTCTAATAGCGATATTGTAACAATGCCCCATAGTAGAGATAACGCTACTCTCTAGCAGAGACAACGACACTATCTTATGGAGATAACGGTACTATCTAACAGAGATACAATAACGGTCTCTGATAGAGATAACGCTACTCTCTAACAGAGATAACGGTGCTCTCTAGAGTTAACGGTACTATCTAATAGAGAGAACGACACTCTCTAACAGAGATAACAGTGCTATCTAACAGAGATAACGATACTCCCTAACAGAGATAAAGGTACTCCGTTATTATCAGGAGTATTGCTTGGTATACAAAGAACCTTTACGGAAATTTGTGATTGGCTGTGTTTTCTTCCAATTTCCTTCATAAGCCAATGAATATGCCGGATTTCCATATGAAAATTTGAATTGGCCAATCAATGTTTTAAAATTGGAAGATATCCCTTGATGCACTGTTTTGTTAAACTCCATTCACAATAGAGCCACTAATTACAATAACGAACTTCATGGTTGTGAAGACGAAACAAGCTACATAAATAATGCAGAGGACTAAAATCGTCATCCCTTCGAAAACAATATGTTCGACGAGTAACCAGCTTCCAAAAACTCGCTCATTGCGAATTATTCCGCAAGCAATGGTTCAGCCAGCATCTATTTTCCAATGAATTCGTTCACCTGGCAGTCAGATTGTTTCGTCCATCAATTTGATACCCAGATTAAAATTCGTATTTGCATGGACTAATGCCATCGATATGCCAGTATAAATTGGATTTTTTTTTCAGTTGTGCTCATACTTCCATCACTCTAATCTATAACCCAAGTGGTAAAGCAAGTATCTGGAGTGGGAGGGAGGGTGCCGAGTTTAGCCCGTCCTGGTCGATACAGAGCATAGGCACAGATACTAGAAGTTGTGTTACAATTTTCGCTCACATTCGTTACTCTAGGTTTTTACGTCCGTCGATCAGACGGAGGTCTAGGAGAGCAACGTGAAATCTCCCGCCAAATAATTGTCATATGGGGAACCCACGACTCAGGATTTACAATAGGAATTGTCATGGTTCCCGACGAAATTTTGAAGCCAAGTTGTTGGACACTATTGAAATAATGGGGTTTCCCATTGCAATGCATTTCAATTGGCCTTTCTGTAGTCGGGTTCCACCTCCCATCATGCTTCACGAGTTACACATAATGTTGGCCGCCTCCATCGGGAGATTCAACATGGCGGCTCTCCAGCTTGTAGAGATGGGCAATGCGATTTTTTGTCGTTTTTCTGCCGTTTTTCTGGTAAGTTTATTGCCGCGATTTCATGTCAGTACAACACAATGATTCCTAGTACACCACCCGTCATTTGTATATATCGTAAAGTATTTGTCGGCTGATGACTTATGTCGAAGCCAACCAAATAGTCCAAGTTGTTGTTGTTGCATATCAAAAGCACGGGAGGTCATTGGAGGTCACTGGAAGACAACAGCACAATCGACGATGCCCTGATTTTTCTGATACTTTTTTTCTTTCAGTTGATAATATCCACCAGCCTGGTTGTTTAAAAACAGTTATTCTAAATTTTGCTGATAAATTATATTTCCCGATGGTGGGGGGACTATTTATTTTGGCATTTGGTAGTTCAATAATGGTTTGATTTTGCAGAAGCATCAAATTGATCCAGCTGCGTGAGTCTGTAAACTTATTTAATGAAGCTGATAAATAATATACATATACTTTTTGTTTGAACAACATTGTAAACCTTTTCTTTTCATTTACCCTAACAGTTTAGTGATATCAACATTGTGTGCTGTGACACTTGTTGATGACAAATAATTTGCTTGTTAAAACCTGATATTCTGAAAACTTATTCTGAATGGTAGATGAAACAAAGGAGTGTCTACATTCCACATGTAGGCCTACATTATTGAGATTTTTGACTGATAGCATGGATAGAACCTTTCCCAAATATATATATATATATTTTGACTCTTAAGTCCTGGGCATACCACTGGGCACTTATTTGACATACGATCACATTTCACATGCTTTGTTCAGCCCCCGAGATCTGGAACCAAACAGACACTATCACTAGATGAAAGAAGGAGATCATGATATAAATTTCAGGTTTTACCGATGCCAAATGACTTGATCAGAAGACAAATAGACAAAAAGAAAATCAATAAATATATCAATAAATAATAAATTACATAGTAAATTTTCTTGTCTTTGCAAGGGGGACATCAGACACACTGACAACACAAACCATTCATTCAAATTTCGCCTTCCATTGGAGAGACAGATATATTCCTCAAACACAGTATACGTATTCTATTTTGTGATCTAATTGTCAAAATATTGCTCCATAGAGAAGTTACTGATATAAACAATCCTGTTCTAGATTATGATATACTGGATTATTATCATGCTTATGCCACTAACATGAACTCCAATCCAACCAGTGGCCAAGATCCATCATCAAGCCTATGTTTATGTATACTTTTGTGTTTTTGAATTTGGTGCTAATACTGTTATATGGAAATGGAATAGGTCTTTGGATTATGGACGCGGATATTCTCTAATGGACGACGGCTGGATTATGAATGACGGACTAGACGCTTGTAATCGTCCTTCAGAATTCATATTATTGATCACTCATAGATTGGACTAAGTTCTCATAGTACTCAGTTCTCATTTCATATTTTTGCAAGTTCTTGTAACATGGTCAGGTCCCAGTTCTATTAAGTACACGTATGAAAGGTGCAAACTGGTATAATGGATTTCATCTTGTTGTGTATGACGAAAGAATGAAATATAATGAAGGCCATCAACATTTTGGATGAAGTGAGTTTTGATATTAAATATGTATACAATTGATTCCAACCTGGAGGTCATGGATTCAGCACTTCTGATGTCAGATGCAACAGGACTGTTACACAATGGATGTACTGGATGAAATGGAACAAGCAAAACAGACTATTGATTGGTCCAGCTGTGTCAGAAAGATGTGGAATGACAGAGGTGGTGAAAATCAGTCAGTGATTGGCCACAACCCTCCCCCTCCCCCACCATCACCCATTGGATATCAGCTGATTCCGCAGGAAATAAACATTACACATGTAATGACCACCGGCAGAGTGATACATGTGTCAATCGGTCAGACATTTCCAAGGATGCCCAGTTCTAACTTAAACCAACCATGCCGGACTTCATTCCTTCTCTCAGAATAATTGGATCTAACTTTTACAAAACCTGCAGCTCCCAATAGCTCCTGGATCTAGAACACATGAATGAAGGGATCTAGTTTATCGGTGCTATGGCAAAAATATCATGCAGAATGGGATTGTGTGGGTGATATCAGATTCATGGAAGTTGAAGTCCTGCAGCATGCTCAACAAATATCATCAAAGGTCATAAAACTTTCTGCTCTGCACCAGTGTGGATCTATACTTGTTTTTTTCTTTACAAAATTATCTCCCTTGTCTCAAATGATTTAGCTTCTAGAAACAAAGACTTCATTTCCTGAAAAGAGGTAAAAACCGAACATATTTTGATTATTTTATTCAAATTTCAATTCCACTTCTGGTATATGTACATGTATAAAATACATACAGAATGAAGTGCATACAGAATTACACAAAGAACAGGTATATATATATCTCATTACATTCGTAACCAAAGATCAATACCTGGGTGATATTACAACAATAGCATGGTGTTATATATTGTTATGATTGGCTTAACTTTAGCTGCTGAAGATATTTCTAATTTGAGGGCAATGGGCAACCATACTGAATTTATTTTCATAATTTCATTTATTTTCACAATAAGCAACATAATCGAGATTAGCAAGTGAAGTTTTACAACATAATATAATACGCATCATGGGTCTCCTTCAGTTTAGTGTAGACATATATACCCTTGAATATCTGTTACCATGATTCAGTCATAATATTGTCTGTATTATATTGACGTCGACAAGGAATAAACATAATTATTTGATAGTTTTATTAATTGTATGTTGTTTATGATTAACATTTAACTTTTTATTCGCTGGAATCCAGCCATTTTTTTTCATATGGGCAATATTCTCATCAGCCATCACCATTCATAATGAATGTCATACATGTACAAGTTCATGGTAATTGATACATTATGGTGAAGGTGACCTGTAACAACAGTATACAAAATTATTCCGAGCGCATTGAATCCTCATCACATGATGCTGAGACAGATCAGAACGGAGTGTCGGTAAAATCAGGTGTGTTTTGTAGAGGATTCTGTCAAAGAGGATGCTATACTGTACACATACAAAATATGAAGCCTTGATGTGTAGGCCTATAGCACAAAATCACAAGCAAGTGGGTAAATCAAGGCACACATGGTCTCATTTCTACCGCGAGGTGGGGGTGGGAAGGAGCCTAATGTCTCGAGCAGTATTCCAGGTTTTCCATCAATATACTCTATTCCATACCCCAATATTTCAAGCACGTGAAATCAGACAAAAATTATTTGCGGGGAATGTGACTTCTACATCCCCACACATGTAGCTGTACAGCCTAGTGGGGAACCCTCAATCCCAGGTTAATTACCATTGGTGAAGTTAACGTCCAACAAATGCAAAATTGAGCTTGGCATCCGGCCCTATGTTATTCAGTGATGTATTTCCCTACGGACCCTGTTGCCTCGACGGAGGTCTTTGCGCTCATCCAGCGCTTGTTATTGTTGTATGAGGAATATATTGCAGAAAAGTTGACAACCACGATGACGGCTTGCGTGGATGACATGGACACATGGTTCTAGAAAGGATGATTGAGTGACATAATTATCAGATTTCAAATATTTGGCCACGATAGTTTATATCTAAGGTTAGAGGTATGGGTAGTACAGTAGCAGAGAAGTTAGTCTAGAAGTTAGAGGGAAAATATACGCTAACTGATAAAAGCATGCAAGCATCTTATAAATTCCACGATTACAGACTCGCGGTTTGAAGAGTATTTCTAAAACTTATATCGCATGTTAGGGAAAATTATTATACCCTGTAGACGTTCTATTGCTTAGAATTGAACTATACCTAAATTTGAAATAATCTATAAATCTCCCTGGAATATTGCTGATTTATTGTTATATAATCTTTGGACATGTCCGTGACGGAATCACAGGGAAATAGACACGATTTTGACTAGAGTTGCTTGTCCACTTTTTTGTTTTATTTATTTATTTTTTTTTTTTTGCGGCTGCCTTTTGGTCTGATTATTCTAATAGGATATCTCATTATAACACACACTACATGTACATACATGGATAATAATATCATTATCGTAAGAAATGAGTTTATTGGGTTGAACATCATAAGGATTAAACATGTCCGTGACCGAAACACCAGATTCCGTGACGGAATTACGAGTACGCATTTTTAAACTTCACGATACAAGAATTTTATCGAATATAGATTTTCTCCGAAAAAATTGAATTACAACGCATATAAGGGAAGTGGGAAGAGGTGCCGACATACTGACAGAGCCACATGACAGTATAGTCTTCTGTTTAACCTATTCTAAAGCACATACCAAGAATCTAACGATTCGTGATATGTGTTGTATCTCTGGAACGCTTTTATTGTACCTGTTCATGTGGTAACTTGAATGATATGACCACACGGCCCCTAGCATCGGCATAAGCGGTATTAGAAACAAAACTTTCCATTTTAAAGTTAAGAACTCTTATCTGAACTGTTATTTTACCCGTGTTATTCATGATCTATATGTAGATGTCTGATCTTTTGCTCTTTCATACGATTTATATCGAATGAATATTTATTCCAATCAATCCAATTCAATCTTTTCCCCCTTCAACTTTGCTTCTGATGATGCCTTCCAAAAAACAGCAATCTCTTGTGACAGTGATAATGAATATAATGTTGCATTTAACCTAAACCTAGAAATACTATGAGCATCGACCGTTGTTTAATTTCCTATATGCCTAGGAAGCCGCAAGTAATATTCCACGATGTATTTTCTTCGTAGACTGATTCAAGGCTATAAAACCATATCAATACGGTACTCCGAATAGCGTGACAAAACATCAAACAATCGTTAGATGAACCGATATGGTTGATATGTCTGTAAATCCAATTATATCACAAAAAGGAAAGAATGCCATCTAAATCAAAACAGCAGAAATGAAAGTTTCATGCAGGAAATGAGAAGAAAACAAGCTAGCTGGTTGTTATAGTGTCACGCACAGCTGAAACGAGCATATAAATAAGGCATACAGACCCAGTACCGAACTAGAAAGAATGACCTGCAATAGCGAGTAAATTAGGCCTAGCTTCTAAGCTCAGAACCGGTAATTTGAAAAATACATGATACTCTGATTGAAGGTGCACGAGAGAGATGACTCGATAATCACGTCCACGTGAGCCATGGTATCGCACCCGGATATCCGACAATAATTATAGGATAGGCCTCCTCATATTCTTCGAGCATTCTTTGTTCAATCTTGGGTATTTGTAAGACAGTTCTAGCATTAGCATCTTTGTAACTGAAGAAAAACACGTAAAAGCAGCGCCTCTCCAATTTCAATGGAACCTTTCTGTACGTTTCTTGTTGTTCGCAATGTCATAACGCCAAGGTCTTGTGAGGATTTAGCACATTCAAATTCATCATTAAAATAACTAAAATTGTTAATTTGCGCGAATTTTACTGAGACGTAGTTAAACACTGTTGTACGGCCAATGAAAAAGCTCATCATAATTCAAAATGACAGGTCGAAGACCAATCGCCAGAGGGGAGACGGCTCACTGCTATAGTCTTTCAACACCAAACTTAACTGACAGTTGTACAGTAAGAGTCTTGTGTTTCTAAGTACTTGGTGAACTGTACTTCCGTTTTTGTTGTAAGATGAATAATGACGGCTTGATGGAAATGTGATATACACGTACGTCAAATCATGAATATCACCCTTGCGCGAAATGTGAAAAGCTGCCTGCCGTACTACAATATCATGCATCAAATTTAACATTCAATTTTCAATCGTCGTGCATAAGGGAAAAATAATCAACTCAAGAGCCTTTCCTACAAGAGAGAAGCGGTCAACAGTTCCATTGATGTCAGCGCCTGGATATCATCCCTGCCCGAAGTGTGAAAAGCTGCCTTGAACTATACGAGCAACATTCAAAAGTGTGATTTTCAGATGACCCTATATGGACGTCATTTTGAATTTGACCATCAAATCTTGATCTTTTGCATATGTAAATAGATTCAAAACAGGCATAAGATGTTAGGTTATGCATAGAGATCCATCGGTTTGATAAATTTGTTCAGTGGGCTAAAACATGGCAGTGTGACTAACGTCACAGGACCTACGAAGTAGGGTAGGCAAAGGACTCCAACGCGAACTGAACTCATGGAAATCCGGCCCAGTCGAAATCCTGCCTATATTAAGATGGGCACTGCCCAATTCAGAATCGGCAGTGATTTTCATCAAAAAAAGTCATGCAAAAAAATGCAAGGGTTCTCCTTATTTTGCCGACGAAAGAATTCGGATGAACTGACTGACTGACTGACTCACTCATTACCGGACTATTTGCAAATGAGAGCCTACTTCGTAAGAATAATGTCTTTAACTACACGAGCAAGAAGAACAAGTGTGATTTTCAGATTACACTACATGCCCGCCATTTCGATTTAAACCATCATAATTTAAGCTGAAAATTAAGCAAACAGATTCAAAATAGAAGTAAGACGCTAGGCTTTGATGGGAGATCCTTTGGTATTAACCAATTTGTACAATGAGATAAGAGTAATGCCATTATAGAAATGGTCTATAATATTCCAAAACCATCTTCGCTCTCGAGTTTCAACCATTCTGGCGATAGCGCGAATATTCAAAAGGGTACCAAATTTCCGAACCCTCAATCATCCAGGTCACAAAAGGTTAAATCAAACTACTTCAAACTAGAAATGAAAACTTGGCACCAACAATTATCTTGATCTGGACAGTTCGATCTATAAGATAATGCATGTTGCCAAAATTCACAAACAAAAAATAAGTAAATACCCTACACTACTAACTACTCAGATTGGGTACCCATTTTTTATAAATAATTTCATACAAAATGTTTTATATTGTCTTTTGGCCCATCTTGTGGCCATCTTTGGATTTTATATGACCTCGAAATGACCTCAGAATGAACTCCAATTGCCAAAATTGTTTTGATATCCATCTCTACCTTGAACCATAATGTATACAAAATCAACTGACAAACAACACAATACGTATGAAATAAAACAGAATTATCCCTCATTTTTTACCTCAATTGACCCCTCAAGTGAGCCTAAAATTACCTCAGTTAAACAAATTAACGAGCTAACCATACCTGTGTTCCTCCAGTACATAAAACCAATTTAGCAAGGATACCATTTGGTAACAAACATCACAATGGAAATTAATTTAGGAACGACTTTTACTAATTCCTACATTTTTTACCCCCAAAATTACCCCAACATGACCTTTAATGCCCAAAATCCGGGTGGTATTCCAACCCGCCTTGAACCCAACCAAGCAAAGAGCTAATTCAGCATATGGGCACTCATTTGTAACAAAAATGCCATCAAAATTCACATTTGGTGTCCTTGTTCGTCTAATACCGCTCAAACTGGTGAGCATGTCATTTAAGATGTCCACATGAACATCTGCAATAAAAACGTGGCTGAGATGCAAATCGTCACAGGGATCATTTTTTTGGTTCTTGTGACGTTTTTAGATATACAGCCAGGATATTGGTCTGTGGGGTCATATGACATCTTGTCAGTACTCCGGGATCTTTTCCCACCACATTTATATGTTGTGTTTAATTCTGACATTAACATACCGATGACCAGATCTATTGAACACCGAACGATGTTCTGATGAGGAAAAGTAGCATAGAGAGTCGAAAATCCTACGTAGATACAGGTCTATACGATATGTGTCCTTCGCCGTCTAGTTCATTCGTAAGCCTTTTCGAGTTTTTAAGTATTCACATGCATTTGACATCAGAATGTTTTGAAATTGCAGCACAATAATTCCGCAAAATTATTTAACTGCTCCCAGGGCTCTTGTTAATGTGAACAGAAGTTTATTTGTACAACATATGGAACCAGCTATAAATCTATCTTTGTGTGGTGTTTTATGCATTTTTTATTCCAGTAGAATTTTGGTATTTCTGCACGAGTTATAGGAAGGGAAATACCACTTCCCCTGAGAAACTGCTTGTGTTTGTTGAATATATTTCCAGTAATTTCAGTAATTCCAGTGAAGGAGTAAGTCGATACAGAAACAAGTGGAATACATGTATCTATACTTAACTCCTTAACCAGCACCTGGTAGTCGTAATATTTACACACAAATGTTATATTATTAGGGGTCTTGTCTGCTGGAAAAATAACAAAATTGCTTTGGCAAAATCTTTTGCATTGATACCAACAAGATGGAATTTCATTCCCAAGCGGATTTGTTGGCCAAAGATGTTGTAGATAAAGCGTGATAGCATTGTCTTCACAATATCACCAATAGCAAGATAATAATAATACAACAAGGAAAGAAAACATTTCACATTGTGAAACAAGATTGAAATTAGGCCCATGGGCATATATAGAAAGGTGGTTCAGAAGATAAACGCTGTTGCTTGATTGCGGGATGGGACAGATACCATCAATCGCAAGTGAACTTTTCGTTGCATAATCTAGATTTTATTGCACTGTACTTCCATTTGTAAATTAATATTTTGTAATTTATGGCTCACAGGAAAAATAGTTTTTAACTGATTGTGATACCCGAGTATCATTTTCAGAGACTATCGATCGACTGGCTGCAATAGTGGAGATAGTAAAACTCAAAAGAATAGCTGCTTCCGGAGTAGCAGATTTCTTTCCCAGAGTTTTAATTCAAAACAGTATCTATTTGTTTGAAAAGCCCCACCAAAAAAACACACGAAAAACTGGCCATAATACCAAGCTGATCCGTATGTAGTGACACTACTATTATACATACACTCGATACTGGCACTGAATGAAAGTATTAGAGCCCATGAGTGCATGAAACAACAAGTGGCAAGACATCCATCTCAGAATATTTCAGTTCTCAGACATGTTAGATAGTATTATTTCTATGTTTAAGTTCAATTGGTTCATTAATTCCACTACATACATGTACATATATTCCTAACATCAGTCCCTGTGATGATCTAGTGTTAGCTTGACCTCTTAATTCATCAGAAGCTAGACCCAGCATAGATACCTGTACGGCCCCTAAAGCTATGGTAGGGCAGCTCCTTACACATGTACGTGTTGCCCTCTGAACTGTATTTCTCTGAGCTGAGGTCAATCTTTAGAAGAGTGACCATAGCAGGATTTCATACTTTAGTGCGTATTAATCTGGTATCTTGAAGGAAAACAATTTACAGAGTATTATTTAATACAGCTAAGGGAACAAGTACACGCTACGTGACTATATATAGGCTTACAAAGCCTGTCAACAACTGAAGGATAATTATTCAGGTCTGAGAAAGAATAAACAATTTGGAACTATTTTTATACGTGTACTTCGGACAACCCTAAAATCTGAAATTTTCTAGATCCCATAATAAAGGTGAGACAACTCACCTTTCTAAAAGGGTTGCTTCCGATACCACGCTGATCAAGTTGCAATACGCGGAACGGATTGACTTATGACATCCATGAATAATAAGGGACGGTTCATTTTTTACCAGGGGGTGTGGGCCGGGGTGATGAAGGTGGGGGGAGGGGGGGGGGCTAACAAATTTTCCAATGAGCTGGAGGGGGGGACCAAAAGTTTCGAATTTGGTTTTTATGGGGACCAAAATTTCTACATTCATTATTTTGCAAAGCAAACATTTTCTGTAATTTGTATAAATAATCACATTGAAGAATTAAAACCCTGATTCAGCTATAAACTTCGATAGATATCCGAGCAGCTTTATTTATCAATTTGCCTGTTTTTTATATCTATCTGTTACTACACAATACTTGCTCATCAGGACTGGTAAGTTCAGTACTTTAACCATGGTGTCATGCTAATAAACTAGTAGATAACGGGTAAGGGTGAAGGGTGGCGACTGTGAATGCACATGCAGTCAGATGTTTACTTGTGTAACATCAACAATACATCAACTAAAGCTACCTAAAGTGAATACACACACCCAGGTGTAGGTGTACATGTATGCCCACTGTGCATTCAAGTGCGAAAAAACAACACCAGTGGTTTAAACTATTATATAAATCATACATACTTGAATGTTTCTTTAACCCACATTATACTGTATTCATAATTAAGTTTTATCATGTTTATGAACAAATAATGCACAGTCGGATTAAAACTCAAAGTCAATAATCGTTCCTCTATCGGTGGTTATTAAGTCTGAATTTTAATCAGATTGAAATAATGCAATGACTCTGAACACATCAAGCTGAAATGGGTTGAATACGCAATGAGCCCATTATTTGTGCATGACTGTATTCTAAAGCATTACAGCGTTTGTTGTTCATTGAATCTTTTCGTGAGATTAAATAACAGTATATAAACAGGTGGACAATGTATTAAATAATGTGGATCACATAAATAACTTTGAGGAAGATGACAATACCAATGAAGATTCTGATAGTGAAGAAAATCTTCAGGATAGTGACAGTGAAGAGACTGATGTTTTCGATGTCACCCATGTGATAGGACATGAAGAAGAGGAGGAGGAGATGATGAACTTACAATGTTTGGCATTTGGGAAAATGCTTAGAACGCATCTCCGGCGATTTAGGACCCCGGAGCTTACGGGGCCTAGGCGGCCCCTGAACCCTCACCTATTGGGCTGTGAAAGTCGACCCCCCTATGAACTTTCGCTGAATACGCCCTTGAATAGTTCACAATTAACTCATACTTTGGCTATTATATATCCGTGTCTTTATGAGGTATCAGGTATGTCACAGAATGAGAAAAGACCAGATGCTACTAAACATATTAAACTTACCACATGTATATTCATCATCACATGTATATTCATCATCACATGTATATTCATAGCCTGCGTTACTCTATACCCAAATATATATATTCATCATCACATTACTGAATGAGAGACAATTTGCTGTTACAATCACACTAGATTTTCTTAGTTGCTCAAATGTCCACATCTTGTATTAAGCCTGTACGTCATCATGAAAAGGTAGGATGTTCTGATTTTCAAACAATTGGGTAGGGAGACCAAAATTTTCATTGTCTGCTCTTGGGGGGACCATAATATTTACACATTCAGTGTGGGGGGGACAACAAATTTTTGTGGCCTACTGACCAGAATCCCCCCAGCCCCCCCCCCCCCCCCCTGGTAAAAAGTGAACCGTCCCTAACGGCCAAATAACGGTGATTGGTCACGTGTGTGACTTATGAATTTGAGAGACGACACATGTGTGAGTCATATGTGATAATCACCTCTGGTATCTATGATGTACAGGAATCTTACGTGGAATAATCATCAACAGTAGGAGACGGTTCCCATATAATCACACACTACATTCTATTCTCTACCTCTCGCACACCCTTGTTCGTTTTACGGTATATTGTGGTCTAGTTATCTCAGTTGCGCATGAGCAGTGACACCAAAAACCGAGAGAACGCACCGTCAGATCGTTCGAAAAAGTAAACGTGCTATGACTATGATCTCTCTGATTGCACCTTTCCTGAGTTAATCGTATACCTACCGAAACACCCATGAAACTATTTGACTCCAGATTGTTCTTCAGTGACTGGTATATATATGTATCTTCATAGGAGAAGTTAGTCAGGCTCATATTCAGGGGCAGCTCGGCTGACGTCCGGTTAAGCGCCAAAGCTAAAGCCCAGGCAGCGTCATATGCGAATGGAGTAGCCGTTGTCACACTTAAGCCATCAGCCAGCTTCGTGACGAGGGAAGAGAACTCTTCTGGTGTCTGATGGAAAGGGAAATCAACATAAATAAAATATATTCGAATGCGACAATATTTGATCCTTTGAAACAAAATGAACTACGTTTGGTTCCAACAGAAAAAAATACTTGGATTTTCAAAGAATCAACGCAAACTAAAACAATATTTCCGTTTTTAGGATAAAAACAAAAGTATAGACATACAAAATTCAGGAGAAATCACTGTCAATACCCATCTCTAGAATGTAGGTTGGGTAATATCGAATGCGCATATATCAAATTCTGGTAGTTAAAACAACGATTTACCACATCCGACGAACATCCTTTATTTACTGTAAACTTTAGACTGTGGAATAGCAAGCGTCAGATTCGACATTTAAAATTCAGCCGTCGTCCATGATAGAATCTCCGCGTCAATATTCTAAATACATAATTCGTATGTCAGTAAGCACCAATTCCAAATGTGTATGAAATAAAAATAATCAAAACACATCATGGTTTCATACAAGAAAGAAACGGTCAAGTTTTCAAAGATGTCAACAAAACATGCTGATGTTCTATACATAAAATCCTAATCACTGACCATTAGTCCTTATCCCAATGAATCGCAAGTAGTTTCCAGAGTATGTATCTCAGAAGCTTTAAGAATTCACGGATCGGGTTCTATGGCTACGGTGCCATTCACCATTTACGTCTAGCTTTCTTCGGGGCTATAAATCCAGCAGATGCGATAGGTAGAACATCGTGAGAGCCACCCGAACAATGCAATTATTTCTCATTAATCGTAGATGGATATTTTGATTGATATGTTTTCAAAAATATATCACATAAGAGGAACGCAATCTAAAGAAATCAGCGACGATAAACTGGGACAGGGAAAAACAGGTTAAATATGTGGAAAAAAAGAAAATTATCTATTGTCACAAATGGCTAAAACGGAATGCATGAATACGGCATATAGTCAGACTACCCATCCGTAAAGAATGAAGCCGAAATCGTAGAAGTGAAGCCGTGAAGGCGAATGAAAAATAGACGAAAATTGAAAGCAAGGATCTAACAATTGAAGATAGACATAATATTTTTAATTGGAAGGTGGATGAGAGGGATGGATCGATAATCACATCCACATGAATGAGCCATCATGACCCGTCAGTTAATAATTACAGGGAAACTCTTCAAAATCATGTTCTTTAAAGTCTTCTGTCATTATTGGGTCCTTAAAAGATGCTTCCAAAATCTTCAAATCGGAATTTGTAAACGTAAAAGCAACCTTGCGTTAACCTTGCCAAGCCTGTGGCGGGGGGGTATTATGGACCCCTATGAAACTGTGTATCCAATCTCTAGAACGACCAAAAACTTGAGAGCTGACACTCCGTGACTTTGTAGCCTATTTGCGTGACGATCATGGGTAAATTCAAAATTGCGGCCATGTGGGAAAGGCCATGTGAGAAAGGCCAGAAAGACCAGAAAGGCCATGTTGTTGTCATTTTTCTTCAAAATTTCCGCTTTTCTGCGAGGAAAAGTGGCCAAAAACTACTTTATTTCACATCAGACTATTATTTACCAATTTACCGTGAAGTTTTTGCGAAGAAAGCACATAAATATAAAATCGGAAAATCGGACCGGAAAAATCGACCTTTTTGTAAATAACGTTACTGTGACCTCATCACAGCGGCGATCTTGAAGTTTACATTTTCTGATAGAGCTTGACCCAAGGGTATAGAAGGGTAAGTTTCAGCCCCTTAGCTCAAGGGGTAAGAAAAATGTTTATACTTATCCAGGCCCGGACAGGTCCCAAAAGCCCAGGTCAAATAGGGTTAACAAAACTTGCAATCCAACGACAGGCTAATGTACTGGAGGACAAACATGTACATGTAGTTGTTCCTGTCTGCAAATATGAACGATTTCCCTCAACGTTGCTAATCCATTCGGATTTGACGAGTTTTACTAACAAATTAAAAAGTCAAATGCTTACACTGAAATGGGAATCACACAAAATATGTTTTCTCCAAATAGAGAATATTCTATGTAAGGCAGGGGTCAAAATGCAACTAAATTGGCCATTGCTGTTCAATCTTCCAAACTCTCATGAAGCTCCATCATCACGGACGTCTGTTAATGAACAAGACAAGGCCACGCTATGAGAGATTTGTTCTTCGTGAATGTGATGAGAGAGTTTGTGTTCCACGGCTTGAACGACGAAGGTGTAGTGGTCACAGCGTATAGAAAAGACCTGCCGAATGTGTTGGCTGATCACACGAAGAGTTAATCCCGGAAAGGCCTGCATATGGCGCATACATATCTCACGACCTATTGTGACGATTTCACTCAAAACCATTAAAACTGGTAGCAAAGTACGATTTTTGTGTGCGATATCTTTAGAGGTAACCCGGGGATAGGGGTCTTATGAACAGCATAACGGGTCTTATGAACAGCAATATTTTCATGGTGTTCAGAAGAACAGCCACAACCAAAGCGTGATTGTGACAATCCACTCAGATAAAGACGAGTGTGTTTTATTTTAGCAACAAAAGGAATACTGGTCAGTGGTATGGATTTTGAGGGTAGAGACATCATGATTGTCGTCTGAATAAGGTACTTGGTATTGGAAACGGCTCCCCCTACCAAACTTTTTGCGCTATCTCCGGAACGACAAAAAATGGAGAGCTGAAACTCTTTGACTTTTTAGTTTATCATATTGGGGTCATTTTGAGCCTATTTGCATAACATCCTGAGCAGAAGATCATGGGTAGATTCAAGTTGGCGGTCACGTGAGGTACCAGAAAAGTTATGTTTTTGTCATATTTCTTCAAAATTTCTGCTTTTTCGCGATGAAAAGTGGGCGAAACCTATTTTATTTCACATCAAATTAATATTTACTAATTTATCATGCAGTTTTTGCGAAGAATTTGCATAAATTAAGAATAAAAAAATACCGAAAAATCGACCAAAAATGCCGTTTTTGAAAATGACGCCATCAAAGCGGCCATCTTGGATTTTTTACATTTTCTGGTAGACCTTTACCAAAGGGTATAGTGTGGTAAGTTTCAGCCTCCTAGCTCAAGGGTAAGAAAAGTAATTAGGAGGGGGGGGGGAGCATTGCGGCCCGCCAGGCCAGGATACGTTCCAAAAAGCCCAGGCCAGTTAGGGTTAAATAATACTCACTCACTCGTACATGGACAAATGTTCTGAGAATGTAGATATACATTTCTTTACCTTTCCAGATACAGTAGTTTTGTTACTTTCTCCCCAATTCTTGTTTTCCAGGTGGAGATAGCCATTGGAGGCGATGTGTAATTCTTCACTCGTGCATGCGACATCTGATGGCGCCTTATCCATCCAGTTGGCCAGCGTATGCGATACGGGCAATACCCAAACAATTTGTCGTCCATAGAACCCTTGTTTGTATGCCTGTTCGTAAGAATAAAATAGAAAAAAGAAATCTCAACTTGTGATTGTGTTTTTGAGAATATTCCACCACATATACTCTCCCAACACGTTGACAGACATTGGAACTTCATATACAGTCCTGTGTAGAGGTATAACTACAATGCATCAGTGATATAGCCCAATATATGACCTTTTTACTCTTATAACTTGGGAACGCGTATCATCAGGTACTACATTCAGTAAGACAAACTGATTTAAATAATGAGAAAGTTTCTGATTAATTTGCTAAATTGACAAGAAACACTCGGAAAGCATTTGCAGCATGTAGACTAGTTGAACAGCTGTCATGGCCGTATACAGCATTCTTGAACTTCCGCGAGAACATTATTTGTGGTCATGTTCATGTCATCATGCCCAATTATGAAGTCACTGTAAGCAATTGGATCTCGGTACATAAGTCTTGACGTTTAACACTGAAAAAATTAAACAAGTTTTTCAAAACGTGATATATCGCGAATATCAGAGAGAAATGGTGGCCATAGGGAATAGACATTTATGCAGACATAACCGTTGATTTTTTTACAAGGTTGAAAACTGGACAGACTTGACCCATTCGAACAAGCATTTCACTCACTTCAAAAAAGAGGATGACATTCGGGAGTGATACATACCACCTCCAGCTCATTAGTTCTCATACTTCTGTGATTAATCTTGGGTAAGAAATATGTATAAAAAAATCAATAAAATATTTTATTTCTCTGCACTGAAAGAATCACTGAGTTGTTTTGCACGATATATTTTTATGGCAAGCCAGGCAACACTGCTTGTATTTGCGGCGGGGTTAAAATGTACCAGCCGCGCTCAGAGAGAATCAGTTTTGCGCATTTGTTGATTATTTCTACATTCAAATATATCTCCTGGTTAGAATTGGATTCAAAACCTTCGTATCGGCATTTGTTGTGTAATAATTTACCGCTGGGACGTCTTTCATCCCTCGTCAAAACCCCTCGATTGCTGCGCAATCTCGGGGTTTTGACTCGGGATGAAAGACGTCCCAGCGGTAAATTATTACACAACAAATACTTCTATGTCGGTTGTGAACCCTTAAGCCAGGCTCTTATTGTAGATGTTCATGTGGACATCTTCAGAGACATTACCGCACGGCTCCTAACACCGACTTGAGCGGTATATAAAATACAAAGAGCAGTGGCGTAATAGCCCTATCAAATCATCTGATGAAAAACTATAAAATACGCGACCTTAAGAAGAAAGAAATGGCCCAAACAGGGAAAATATTAATAGAATGTAAGTTCTTATTCAGAATACTAGAATGTGAGGCTCAACGCCCACCAAGCGCAAGAGTTACAGATGTTAAACAACAGATACATCTACTACTGATTAAGTATTGATACTGATTTATTATTCATCACCACACGAATCAATATTTATGTGTGATGAGATTTGATTATATGAAAATAAATTTGCAAGCCGCCGTTTCGAATAATTGTAAGACACCTAAAAAGGGGATAGGGCTCGCATTTCTAGTGTAGAGCAAAATATGACCAAAATCCATACAGCGCAACCAATGCTGAACTGGAAGTGATGCTTAGTTGACTAGGTTCCTTCGAACACAATTCGGTTGGTCCATCTTATCGTGTCCATGATTCTTTTACATGTGTACAACCACAGTAGGTTGCATGGTATCAGTGCCTGTTCTTGCCTGTTCAATGACTTTTTCTTTTTGTATAGTCGCGTGGATATTCGAATGTTCTTGTTCCTGTCTAGTGTCTGGGATTTTTGACGCCAGATGTCTCATGAAAAAGACAAATCGAGTCTGCATGTGACATCCAAAACTGTTTATTTCAAGGGCAATACAAATCTGAAATGAAAAACCGGGCGATTGAAGTCCCCGACTTTAAAATAGTGATTTGGCTTGGAAGGTTAAAGTTCTGTACTCAGCATGGAAAGCGATCCAAAGCGAGATAATGTGGCAAGGTACCCACATTTATCTGTCCCGACAAGAAAATTCAGTTTAGCCTCCCAGGTAGCACAATCTACACGTCTATCGCGATGAAAATTCCTTGTTAAATGTTAAGGCAAGGTTTTCGGAAGTTATTGTCCGGCAACAAAATTTAATCTTGGCCCCCAGTTGACACCACTTGTAGTCCGATCGACACGAAGTACAATATCACTCGAGATCCTGAGGCAAGTACCCACATAGCAAATTTGACAAGTTCTTGCCCGGAAACGAAATTTTAGCTAGGCCACTGGTGGCGCCACCTATAGGTAGTTCGTTTAGAAAAACCGTTCAGATTATCAAAAGTTATTGTCCGAAAATGCGATAGAGCTGGTCTCATTTATTTTTTTTTATTTCGTCCTGGAACTGATTTTATGCCAGTTCAAAGTTTAATAATTCGAAAAATGCGACCCTTTTGGATATCGTTGATCAAGAGGATTCACGTGCCCACACATGATCATGAACCAAACTGAAAATCAACAGCAACGATATCAATCCCTGTATCCCTCTATAAATTTATCCTCATATATATTGACGGACGAACGAGTAGCCGAACAAACGAGTAGACGAGGGCTCGTTATACTGTTACACAAATATTGTGATAGAGGTCATAACTGCATGCTGGAGTTTCTGTTTCTCTGTAATCGTCCCGAACAGATAGTTTTATTGTGACTCAACCATTTAACAAAGGGAGCTTAAATCCTATCACATTCATGTTGAAGGTGTATGCCCAAGATCATATTTCATTGGCTCTCCTTGTCCTTTACAGGGCAGTTACAGGACAGTTTACAGGACAGTTGTGAATTCACCGTTTCTCGGGATTATACAAGGAAATTAAATTCCTTCGAGCTTGTGAAAGTTAAATCCAATTGCATCCAATTGCAACAATCCAAAGGGTCCCTGCTCAATTCCCTGAATGTTCCTTAGTCTTTACTAAAATCCAATCCAAAGTAATGTTACTTTAAATTATCCTTCGAACGAGTGATAAGATTATGAGATATAAATTCTTTATGCAGGCGCTTTAGTTTGGGTAATAACAATGTTTATTGCTTTATGTGTTTCCTGTGGCTCATGAAAGTTCCATTCACAATTTCGCAATAATAATGAGGTCATGTTGCCATGATAACCGAGACAACCAGCTTATGTCGTGTTGTTCTCTTCTGTTAAACACTATTTTAAAACAGTAACCTTTGTGTTGTATGATTTTATCGACCCAATTGCTATAATACACATGCGCAATGGCGAGTATGTGATTTTAGTCGACCATTTACTCACAGGTGCGCATTTACTCACAGGTCATGTTGCTGCAGAAGATTCAATGGACTATGAAATGTACATTTGCTTTTAAATATTCACATTTTATTTCGACAATCTCTCGCAATGTAGTAATGCGGTAAGTTGGAGGATGCAGGGAAAGCGCATTTGGTATTTTGATGTCAAGGCCTCTTAAATAAGACCATAAGTTGTTTGTATATCCGTATGCTCGTATATTTGAAAAAATTATCTCCAACGTAACGTCAGCTCCACAGCAGTAAAAAGTTGTTATCCATATAATAGCCTTGTGTTAGATTACTGTCGTCCAAGAGGAACTTAGGCGAAATGACTTCCTCTTGTATGTCATTTTCCTATTAACATCGGAAGTGAAATGTTGTTTAATGATCTCTTTATTCACAGGCCATTTCTAGCGTATTATACCGTACAGATCAACAAGCTTTACCGACATCGGTGAATTTGTCGTTCCGTAGTATTACAACGGAATTAAAGTCTTCCGTGCTTGTGATAGTGGAATCAATAGTCAGGAAAGGCGTTTTGGTGAAATTGTTCTCCCATCGGCAAGATAATTTCCAACTGTACCATGGCGTTCTATGGCTATGAGGGGTATTACTCAGGGTGGATGTAGGGTTCCAAAGTAGTGCAGATTTTTTCTATAGCAGACGATATGTCCACCACACACATTTGTTTTACTTTGCCGAAAATGAGGGTAGGTGCATTTTAATCGCCGTAGCTTTTTTTACTGATCTATTCTGCCTAAACCGTATCATTTATAAATCATTAATAGTAGCAGAGTTATATGTTGTCAAGATTTGTATCTGCATCCCGTCATTGTAACGTCACTTGGTGACCATATCCAAATGTAAACTGAAAAATTTGCTCCCGTTTAAAAAGGGGGTAGGTGTATTTGTATCGCTATATCTCCCTTATTATTGAATCAATCTATGTAAACGTGATGAAATTTTGCTCTGTCTGTCGCGTTTTGAAAAAAATACATATGTTAAAGAAGCAGTTGATTTGCAGCTATTACTGCTGTTCGAATGGGATTTCCAACTACTATAATTGGGCCTTACAGACTAGTCTTTTGTGTCAAATGCCGTCATTTTCATATGACGACGACACAGCTCACCAATTCCCATTGTATGAGTTGTCACAGCGAAACAGCTCACCAATTACCAATATACGAGTTGCCTGAGCAATTCAAAGCCCGTTCCTTCTCATTCACCAAACGCTATATAGACGATCTTCTCGCTGTGGATAATCGCTATATAAAAGAAGGATATATATCCACCTTCACTGGATTTGAAGGAAACTACAGATAGCCCTACAGGCACATCTTATTTAGATCTCTACCTCTATAAAAATGAAGCGGGCATTCTCTCTCGTCGACTTTATGACAAAAGAGATGATTATAATTTCGACATCGTAAACTATCCCTTTCTGGACAGTAATATTCCAGTGGGACCTGCATATGGCGTATACATATCTCGCTTAGTAGCATTTGCTAGATCCTGTGTTAAATGTGATGCATTTTAATCAACGTCACAAAACATTGTTGCAGAAACTTATAAAACAGGGCTATTCCACCAAGCGCCTCCACTTCAAAGTTTTCAAATTTGGCGATACATAATGTATGCTGATAGCAAAATACGAACGTAGCGCGTAAGATCTATGGGGCTACGTTTCGTAACTTGTGTCTAATTCCGCTTAACCCCGGGGCTAGGGGCCATATGAACCCATGTACTTCAAGATCCTCATGGCACTCATATGAACAGGCACAATCAAAGCGTGACTGAGATACATCATTCTTTGAATGACGACTTTCCAACGAATATTATGGATTAAGAATACTGATCAGCGATACGGATTTGATATTTTTGGAACATCATGATGTCTTGCCGGCATCATTGAAAACTGTTGACCGCTTCTCTCTTGCAGGAAACAAGCCTAGGTTTATGCATACTATGATTGTCCTTTTGAATTTGGTGCTAATACTGTTATGTGGAAAATGGAATAGGTCTTTGGATTATGGACGCGGATATTCTCTAATGGACGACGGCTGGATTATGAATGACGGACTAGACGCTTGTAACATAAGGAGGTATACTGTAAGAACAACTGAAAAACACAAACACATAAAAGCACACAGAAAAGCCACACACACATACACGCGTAAACCCAATGGGAATAAAGGAATACAAGACGATGTACGTATGTGGGGGTTGCGTATATTTTTTGGAGCGAAGATATAAGTTGTACAGTACAACACAGCGAGTTACAGACAACTTCATAACAGGCACCATTCCAAGCATGGAGTAATATTTAACGGGAAGGGCGACGTCGCGGGCGACGTCGTGGGCGACGTCGCCCTTCCCGTCGCCTGCGACGCGCGACGCAAAAATGGCCGAAATGGAACACCATACAAATACATGCATATGTATTGCTCGGGGCTCAGATGTTGATGCTGTCCGGGATCTACATGTAGCTCTGTCCAGCCAAACAATTTGTATTTTCTCTTCACCCACAAGAGATTAGGCTTAATGGACACATGTTTAAAGGCAAAATACACGCACGTGAACTGCTCGGGGCTCAGATGTTCACTCACAAGGGATTAGGCCCAGAAATGGAATAATTTGGATGTAATTATATAATTCTACATTTTGCACTTGAGTCTCCAAAGAGACCAACAATGAATATCAATCTCGAAAATATCACATGTTCAGACATGCTGCTTATTCTATGTCAAACTGCCTACAGTGATAGACGACATATCTATCACTGCCCGCAGTTATTGCCGTTGACCTTTGTGACCAGGCATATCGCTCCTATGATCATAGAATCGATAAACAGCAGCAGATATTCTTTCTTTCTCCGCTTCAGATGTAATGCTGCATGTTATCTTTCATCACCCATGTCTCTCAAACTCGCTCTCCCAAAGCACCATTAAGGTGCAGAAATGGTTATTATTGTCTCGCATGCTATTTAGCAGACCTGCTACTTCGCAAATAATTTCTAAAATCAGTGATATTTAGAAAGAGGTGTGCTACATTGAAGATAATTTCTATGATTACTGCTAGTTAGCACTTTGACTTGCCTGTTCCAAAGAAAATATATTGTATAATTTGCTAAATATTGAATATTTTTTCTAGATTGCAACCAGAAGAAATATTCAATATTTATGATAAATCGCAAACGCGAATTGTCGGACTGCCCCTCCCGAAAGAAAATATATTGTATAATTAGCACAAATGCTAAATACTGAATATTTATTCTAAATCGCAGCTCCAAATTGTACGAATGCCTCTCCTTAAAGAAAATATATTGTATAATTAGCACAAATGCTAAATATTTTCAAACTTGCATGGGCTGGTGAATAAGGATGTTTAAGGCAGTCCCAAGTACACATTCTTTGCTGGTCTGTGCAACTCCTCTGGCAATAACAGGGATTATTCTATCTTTCTTCCTGGTTAAACAACGCGCATGCGCTGGTATATAAGGCAGTCCTAAATACGCCTTCTTTGCTGGTCTGTGCAACTCCTCTGACAATAACAGGGATTATTCTATCTTTCTTACTGGTTAAACAACGCGCTTGCGCTGGTATATGAGGATTTTTAAGACAGTCGCAAGTACATTTTCATTTGTGGTCTGTGCAACTCCACTCAGACAATAACATTATTCTACCGCTCTTCATGGTTAAACAACGTGCATGTGCTGCTTTTTAGGACGCCTACAGATCGGGCGATATAAAGGCAACTTCACTGATGCAGACAGCTGAAATGTATTCAGAATTACTGGCACAACAAACCAATCATTCAACGACACTGTATGTTGGCATGCACCTAATGACTGAAGGTGTTTCGGAGACAATCGGCCCCTTTCAATGTAATTTCGAAAGAAACGAAACGCCAAAAACAAATTACAACAATCAAATTATATTTCTAATTAGATGATATTATAAAGGTGCTAAATATTGAATATATTGTCCTTTCTCCGACACGGTGTTACAGATATTTTAATGCGAATCTCTTCTAATTAGAGTAGATTATACAAGTGTTAAATATTGAATATATTGTCTTTTCTCCGAAAAGGCTCTTGTGGATATTTAACTGCGAATCTCTTCTATTTAGTGCAGATTATAAAACTGCTAAATATTGAATATATTGTCTCTCTCGGACGCCAGTTAGATATTTAGCTGCGAATCTCTTCTAATTAGATGATATTATCAAAGTGCTCAATATTCAATATATTGTCTGTTCTCAGACGTCAGCTACATATTTAAGTGCGAATCTATTCTAATTAGATAATATTATAAAAGTGCTAAATATTGAATATATTGTCCTTTCTCCGACACGATGTTAAAGATATTTTAATGCGAATCTCTTCTAATTAGAGTAGATTATAAAAGTGCTAAATATTGAATATATTGTCTTGTCTCCGAAAAGGCTCTTGTGGATATCTAACTGCGAATTTCTTCTATTTAGTGTAGATTATAAAAGTGCTAAATATTGAATATATTGTCTTTTCAAAAAAGCCATGCAGCTACATATTCAAGTGCGAATCTTTTCTAATTAGATGATATTATAAAAGTGCTAGATATGGAATATATTGTCTTTCTCGGACGCCAGCTAGATATTTAACTGCGAATCTCTTCTAATTAGATGATATGATCAAAGTGCTAAATATTCAATATATTGTCTGTTCTCAAACGTCAACTACATATTTAAATGCGAATATATTCTAATTAGATGATCTTATAAAACTGCTAAATATTGAATATATTGTCCTTTCTCCGACACGGTGTTACAGATATTTTAATGCGAATCTCTTCTAGTTAGGTTAGATTATAAAAGTGCTAAATATTGAATATATTGTCTTTTCTCTGAAAAATCTCATACGGAATTTAACTGCGAATCTCATCTATTTAGTATAGATTATAAAAGTGCTAAATATTGAATATATTGTCTTTTCCCAGAAGCCAGCTACATATTCAAGTGCGAATCTTTTCTAATTAGATGATATTATAAAGGTGCAAAATATTGAATATATTGTCTTTCTCGGACGCCAGCTAGATATTTAACAGCGAATCTTTTCTAATTAGATGATATTATCAAAGTGCTAAATATTCAATATATTGTCTTTTCTCAGACGTCAGCTACATATTTAAGTGCGAATCTATTCTAATTAGATAATATTATAAAGGTGCTAAATATTGAATATATTGTCCTTTCTCCTACACGGTGTTAGATATTTTAGTGCGAATATATTCTGATTAGACTAGATTATAAAAGTGCTAAATATTGAATATAGATGCTATTAAAGTAACCCACTTTTCTGCCTACTGCGGAGTTTAGCAGAAGTATCTGCACAATATTGCCAAGTATGCTATATAGCACCATGTTAAAGCATAGGAAATTTGAAAAGTATCTAAAAAAAAGCCAATCCTGCACCAAACTCCAAAGCACGCGTGAAAATTTATATGATCCAATCGCCTCCGAAAATTTGTCTTCTCTAGTGATAAGGTCGAACGGGCCGAAGGCTGGCCGCCCCCAAACACTGAAGAGTTACCTATAGCTGTGGGGATAAGCCAGCGATATACAGTCCAGTGAGCCGGTTGATGTCACAAAACCACGGACTACTTTCAGAGTTTCTACTGAGGTGAAGCACATTTGGAGCATAACATTGATGTATCCGCTATGGCAGGGGTTGGAATAGATCAACTCCTTTGACAAATCCTGCAGCTGACGCCCCTCTGTCAGTTTCCGTCTCGTCCAAAAACATGGCGCGTCTTTCACCAACATGCACACTTTCTTCTATCGATCTAAAATCTTTCTTATTACGAGTTTTATTCGCTCTAATGACAAATTCTTGACAGAAAAAATCCCCTTATTTCGTAAAAATCAGACAAACCGTCTCGGATATATTGGTTGTAACAGCCCGTCTTGAACATCCCACACTGAATTTATCATATTTTAATCTTTTAAAAGCCACTGCTAAAGCATCTCCTGCATTCAGCCAATTTGTTCGGTCTTTTACATCTGCATTTTCCATTCATTGTGTTCTAATATACACTGACTAAAACTGTCTGGCTGAGCGATTGTGGCACCTTTTAGGTACTGTCTCATGTTAACTATTATGGAGGCAAACTGTCTCTTCTTCCATGTTGGTTCTCTATACACAAAGTGACTGTAGGTTCATAAACCATGGGAAAGCTAGACTTCAATATCTCCATATAATCATTCCAATACACTTTCTGTTACAGTCGGAAGGGTTGCAACTGTAAAGGAAAATAATTAACATATATTGAAAGGGGCGCTTATATCGTGGTCTTTAAACACAAGTGGTCGCATTATACAGGCAGTCATAAGATGAAAGAAAAAAATACAAGAATTTTTATTTAACGTCGGATTACATGGGAAATAAATAACATTAGCTATGAAGCTATTCTTGCGACAGGCATTTAAAGGAAATTACATATAACTATTTAAATATGAAACAGAAACAGGAGAGTAAAACATGATAAAGCGTTTAGACATATACGAAAATAAAACTGACTAGGAAGATAAAAATACTAGACAAATACCAGAATACAAAATAGCTTCAAAGATTAAAACTAATACAAATTACATACATTTATCGACAGGACGAACAGCCGCAACTGTCGCCACTCCATGAGCGAAGCAGCCCTCGAAACCCACAGTAAGAAGTTACACCTCTCATATGATTGGGAAGGCTGTTCCACACATGTGCGGCGGCGAAGCGGATGCTCCGCCTGCCAAAAGACTCTGTCCGAATTTTTTGAACCTCAAACATATTTGTATATTTAAAACTATAATCAGATTTCTTAACTTTGATAAGATCATCTAAACACTTAGGTGCTGTACCATTTACGATTTTAAAAACCTCAGACGCCAGGTTTGACTGTATAATGAATGACGCCTTCTTGTAAGGAGTGACGCCTTACTGTAATGAATGTCGCTTAACTATAATGTATGTCGTCGGGAAGGAGTACTGCCCTTGTCGCCTGACATCAACCTTCATCAGATTCTGGCAACAAAAAGCGTCATTTATCCAAATCAATGCTTGAATTCATAAAAGATATCAAAACATGCACCAGTCCTTGTGTCGTCTGCTTCCCCAACTCATTATATAAAGTGGTGTTGACATTTATTTGTACAAGGCCATTTTTTGCCTCTGAGCAGATAAATTAATAACGATGTTTGACATATTTATGTTGTATGCCAACAAACCTTTTTCAGTTATTTTCAGTGTATTGTATAATAAGTTTGCTATGTGAATATTGTAACATGTATCTATGAACTTTCCGTT
The DNA here is from genome assembly GCA_036873755.1 of Hanleya hanleyi. NCBI lineage: Eukaryota > Metazoa > Mollusca > Polyplacophora > Lepidopleurida > Hanleyidae > Hanleya > Hanleya hanleyi. The sequence goes on from JAVTVY010027595.1 coordinate 89,528, forward strand.
CAATGGGATCAATGGGAGAGCGTTATTATTCTGCACACACTCTTTTTTTCCGCGAACCTCTCACTTGAAAATTGGTTGCGGAAATCGCTAACCCAGAATAGACTAAATCTTCAGCCGATAATTTCTAGGTTAAGTGATACACAATAACCCGACATGATAACCTGGATTTACTCACGGAGAGATAACCTTATACGAAGTCACTTCAGGCGATTTCCGCAACTAATTTTCAAGTGAGCGGTTCGCGGAAGGCAAGCTGATCATGGCGATAAGTACAATCCACACCGTCTCTATTTCGTTCACCTCACTTCACCGAAGGAGATTTCGATCAGATTTGATTATTACAATGCCCTCGCTAACAGGTCATTTTTGACATTTGACTTCGTAGCCGCTCAATATCCTCAATTATGCGGAAGTATCCCCCTAGTTGAAGTATCCCCCTAGTTGAAGTACCCCCCTAGTTGAAGTATCCCCCTAGTTGAAGTATTCCCCTAGTTTAAATGCTAGCTTTCTACTACAGGTGCCTATTCATGTAACTCGGCGAATATTTGCGAGAGGACATTGGAAATGGCATCGACAATTTAATAAAATGATGTTTCAGTTTTTCTTTTATTCCTGGATTTACGAATTTAGTCTGAGTCAACGTGTGGTCATCAGAACGGATTTTTTGACGGTGATATGCAAAGGAAGATCAAATGAAAACATTACACGAAGAGTTATATGTGACACGGCGCAGTTCTAAGTGAAAATGCCGTGTTTTGGGGTGTTTTAACCGGGCTAACAGGGAAAAGAAAAGTTGTTCTTTCGTATATGGTTTGTTTGAATCTTCAGTTAAATTATCAGCATGGTGATCAGATTGAGTGGATGATTAGCCTCAAGCATTGGCATTATTCATCAAATGGCATCAAAAGCAGCAAGAAAGAGTTAACGATGTTAATAATTAACGATGACTAATGTAACATGTGTATATGTGGGTGGGAGTCCGTCGGAACCCACCCACTGACAAAGTTATTGTATGAATCCAGTGATTCATAAGCTTTCATCTGCCGATTTGTCACGGAGCTGGTCGTTATCAGAAGGTAGTTCACAATGCCGGGGTAGGCTAATCTGGGGCCATGATTTGACGTTCTCGGCTGCAAAACCCGCATTTTTATTCTAGCAATATGGGCCTCTGGCAGTATATAAATGAATCTTCTGGCTGTATCTACATATATGCCTTGCATGTGACGGTACATCGTCATAATACTTTGCGAAAGCCATCGCTGAAACTGCCATATCTGCATGTTGGTATTGTTGCACATCAACGTTTCTTCCGCTGAGACGCACTGTTTTTTTTAATACCCATTATGCATAGTAGCACCACGTGGCATCACGTGATTACAACCCAAGAATAGACAGAATGTCTCTAACCCGAAATTCATACTCACTCCAGCCGAATCTGGGTAGCGACTCAGAACTATAAATTGACGAGAATGACCGGTGGTATGGAACTGATACGTACACTATAATTGGTTACCTTTAATGTATATCAAAATGTTTCTTCGATCAGACTCTCTGCAAGTATTGTATGAGTTTTCGTGTTTAAATTAACATAAGTATTCGCACACAAAAACAATTCTTCATGGAGTTGTCATCACTCACATCTGAAAGAAGTAATAAAATTGCTATAAGTCTCCAATTACAATGTACACTGTTTCAGATTTCGAATTTTAAAGGCTACATATGATTCCAACATTTGAAGCCATGATCTCGTCATATTGTATGTTGTGAAAATGCTAGACGAAAGAGAGCGGGAAATTATATCCACGGAATTCTATCAAATACGTACATATTTTACGTAGAGCAGCACCTCGTAATAAAACATCATATACCGATCGCGTCAGATGCAATACCGGGAACGGAGTTAAAAATACATTTTATCTATGAAAACAGTCAAAGATTGTCGGGAGATACTTCACATATCATTGCGTCAAAATGCGTGGTAATTTCTGGGGAGCAGTCGTTGAAAAGAGAGATAATTCACAGCAGAGTGCACGCATGTGAGACATTGCCACTACTGCTTCGGGCATACTCCATCCACTGACATTTTCACCACGAACTGTGCTACTGTATATGTGAACAAGAACCGATGATTTCAAATGTTTCCAAGGCAATATCATTGCTCCGGTGAAGTTTGTAACTCAAACTAGCTTGAAGTTTTCTCAGTGCCTTTCGGCTGATGCATTTCTTCTAAAAACGTGAAATTTGATAAAATCTGTTGGGTTCCCCTTGTGTGTTTTCATTAGCGGAACTCTATCATGCATTAGTCATTTTCCCGCATGTTTGACGTCATATCGTATGACTAGCTGTACGGAAGTCCACATAACTACAAATCCCGTCTTGTTCATCATTTAATGCATAGCCAGACAGAACCGGATACGGACGAGGTAACACGGAACTGCTTACGCAAAGACATTTCAATGAAGTCATTATGCCTTCAGTGTATCGTTTTCAGATTCACACCCCGTTTGTGGGAGTGTCCGAACACCGTGGCACCTGGACGTGTATTTCACTTTCAAGCTGGTCCAGAGTTCACAGAACTACAATATAAAGTCCCAAAGATGTGGGCCTCTTGTTTGTAGCGTTGAATAATCTTCTCAGAATTGTACCGACATTGCCAATCCCATCAATATTTGGAAGCAGAAGTCATCTCACAGGTCCAGTTAATTTATGTTAGCTTTACTGATAATCGGTAATCGGATATTTGGAGCGATGTGTGAGAGGTGCGGAAAATTGACGACGACTGGTGACTTAAAGATCAACCATCTGACTCTACAGGAAAGCATCCCTCGTATCTCAGCCGCGTTTGTATTGCAGATGTTCAGGTGGAGACTATGAAGTATCCACACGGCCCCAAGCACCGGCTTAAGCAGAATTAGATACGGTAGCTCAGGAGCTGTGATGACCGATCAGTTTAAACAACTCATCTGATGTTAATGGGCTCCAAGTATCGGCTTACGCAGAATTAGATACGCTAGCTCGGGAGCTATGATGACAGACCAGCTCAAACAACTCATCTTATGTTAATGGAAGAGCATCGTGGACGTCTGATGGGGTAAACGCCTCAACATGGGGTAGCAGGGTCAGTGCAAGAATATTCAGAGTGCATTCACGTGAGACATTGCCTCTACTGCTTCGAACATACGAAACATCCGATTGGGCTATTTGGAGCTTTTATGTATAAGTTTAACGAGTCCCCATCTCACTAGTTCCAGATCTGTCCAAAATCTAGCTTATCAGAAACCGTCGCTGGACAAGGTTGGTGCAGCCTTTCTGAAATTCTCTGAACGCAACATTCCACCAGAACTCCTGCTTTCGTGAATGGGTTTCACGGCCGCGAAAATCCAGTTTCTCTCTACTGTTCAGTGTAGATATCTATTAAGTCTGGGCAAGTGAGATCTTTCAATGAAGCCTTTAGTCCAAATCACCAAATGTAGAAATGTTCTAGGATTTCCTTCCTTAATCCCAGTATTAATCGAATGAATCGTACCCAGGTATACATCCAACGGTGAGAATACAATTCACTCTACCTTATTATTTAAAAATAAAAATACGTGTTTGCGCCTTTTTGAATGAGTTTCACAACAGCTATGGAGGTCTCCATGATTAATTGAAGGCGAGCTTTTAAAACAACTCTTGTTAGAAAGGGTTCCCACACTCAGTCGTGCCGATTTTGCAAATTTCGAATCTGGAATCTTTAAAATGGTTTCAAAACTTGTTTTATACTACAGCCAGTGATATTGTCCTTATGGGTTTGATATATAAGATAATAGGCAGTGCACAATGAGATCAGACGAATAATAGGCCGCAGTTAACAGTTATGGGTCCATTAAGTGATTGTCGATATAATTTATTCTATCTGAATGGGAGGGGCATAACACGCGAGCAATGTTGAGACGCGTGCGCAGTGTGGTTCAAATTTCAGCTGAGCGAAAGGACCGAGTAGCCTATACGTATATGACCGGTGGGGATAGCGATTCCATAGGTGTATGTTAAAGGCGACAACATGTGTCTACAATGCGTTTAAGGAGTGATATTTCCCCGTTCTGCAGACAATCTTAGATGTAGTTTCGCACCTGACGCGCCCCTTCCTCCTTCCCTTCGTCAATCAAAGTTTAGACGAGGTGATGGAAATAGAATGTGTGGTTTACACGGTAACTTTGTTTTGATGTCTCGCTTATAATATGGGCAGTTGCAGGAGGACCAAATGCAACCAATACGTTTGACGCAATGTTGCATTCCAGGATGCCCTCATTCTGACATTCTGTTTGGTTATTGTTCTCTCTGGTGCAGTTAAAGGCTATAGTTTTATCACATGCATACATTATTAATTAACAACGTCTGATATTTTGCTGGTAAGTCGGTTTCTTTTTGGAAAACAAAAACTGCAAACTAGTATTCATTGGATATCACACGGAGTCAACTGTCACGTAAGAGACAAGGACTCAACAGTCACGTAATAATGGTACTCATATGAACAGTCACAATCAAAGCGTGACTGAGATACATCATTCTTTAGATGACGACTTTACAATGAATATCCGCCAGCAAGTCAATATACTGATATACGATATCATCTCTTCACTTACATTTCTGTGAAGTAACATGTACATCAACCGATTATTAATTATAATCAGTGTGTCTGAATTAGCAGTAATCAACTCTGGAACTGTATTATATAATGAATTCACGGAACTGATTTCACTGACGTTTGTTGAGCTCTCGATTATGTCTCTATCCATATTTCATTATACTCTGAGCTATAGCCCATAAGGGTAATTCTGAGAATTCATTGTCTCCGTTTAACATTCCTTGAACTCTAGATTTTGTAGCACTATATTCTGGAGACAAAACTCAAATTCTCAACTTCTATGTGTCGCAAAGACAAACTGACCTCGGGTCCTAATTGTCCAGTCCACCGCCCTATATAATCTCTCTGTTTACAAACAATTTCATGGTGGTGTTACATGGCTCTGCCTGATCGTAGATTTTCTACCAGTCACACATTTGACATTTAGTATGAACTATTGCAAGCTACAATATCTGATATATACTCCCTTAGTTCTATCAGAGACAAAGCTGGAATTTCTTCAACTTCACTGATTAACATCAACAATCTGTTATATCCTGGACTGATTTTAGTGCGAATGCTACTGAGGATCAATGTGGTCATTACACTATAAATTTGCAATTTTTATCAGTCACAAAGATGATTATCAGTTCACCATTCAATATAATCTCACTGTTTATTTATAAATTTGAAGTTGTGGTAAACGGTTCATCCTGACCGTAGATGTAGTTTTTCTACTTCTTGCGTATTTGACATTCAGTATAAACTAATGCAAGCTACGCTGCCTGATACATATTTACCTTAGTTATGTCGCTCATGATGTCTCAATTATATAGTCTGCCATTCAATATTGATATATTCATGACTTGTATATGAGAGACTGTTCTACATATGCACTCCTCGGCTGCTGGCTTCACATTGTTGAATGTATATTTTATTATTATTATTTTATTTTATTTTATTTTATTTTATTTTTTTAAAAAATATTTTCATTAAATGTTTTCCAAGGAATGTCACTTAAGTTCTGTCTATAGCACATCCCTAAGAACGACTGTTTGTATAATACTGATCAGCCACCTATAATATTGGAGCACATTTTCCCGGATACGAAGTTTCGCACAAGTCTGTATATACTCGAGAATGTTAATTTTGTTGTTATATTTTTCAACTTATACAGACTTTGTCTGTCGTAATGCAATTTTTTTTATCTTCCATGGTCGACTCCTGCAAAATATTTCTTTTCTTTACATTTCATCACCCCCAGTTTGCCTCTTTGAATCTTATAAGGATATATCTAGTCTGTGTTGTTAAAATATTTAGAAATGGATAATACCAATATTTTAAACCCGCCTGACGACCTTGATCTGCTACAGATGCCTTTTCATAACGAGGATGACGTAGTTACTAATATCAGTCTGAACGACGAATCTAGTGATGATTTATCATATCTAGAAGGTTTCCAAGATTTGGCGTTCAATCCTTTAGATCTGAATAATGTTGAAGCCGCAGCGTACTTAACAGATGACTGCTCTCCTGAAATATCTCACTGGGGAGATCTTAATAACCATCAGTCTAATTATTACATCGAAAACTCATTTAATGCACAAATTAATACAAACGCTATCTCCGACACAAAATCTATGTCAGTCATACACTACAATGCTAGAAGCCTGAAGAAACATTTTTCAGAAATCATTGGCTTAACCAATAACTTAAAATTCAACTTCTCCGTAATTGGTATTTCTGAGAGCTGGTTGGATCCCGCCACTGAGAAATTGTTTGATATTCCAGGGTATCAGCCCTTTACTTCTTCCAGAGTCAAAAGAAAAGGCGGAGGACTCGTCTTATATATCGATGAAAAATTCTCTGAATGTTTAGTAAGAGAGGACCTATCCTTCCGCGAAGACGATGGTGAATATGAATCCTTGTTCGCGGAAATGAAGGACGGTCCCATGTCTTACATAATCGGTGTTATTTATCGCCCGCCTGGAAAAAATGTAGAGTTATTCAATGATGGTATGACATCTCTGTTGGAAATCATCAAACCAGAGAAAAAGAATTGCATAATCATGGGCGACTTCAACATAGATCTTTTTAAAACTGAACGTCATGGCCCATCTAAAAATTTCCTCGATATCATGAGATCGCATTACTTCCTCCCCAAAATAACAAAACCGACTAGAGTTAAATCCAATTCTGCTACACTAATTGATAACATTTTCTTGAATTTCCATGAAGACTGTCTTATGTCTGGAATACTTCTCTCAGACGTCACTGATCATTTTCCTATTTTTCATATTAACAATAACGAATTTTCCAAACAGAAACAATCCTGTAGCATAAAATTTCGAAGAATAAGCAAGGAACAAAAAGATACGTTTAAACAAAAGTTGGAAAATATCGATTGGAATGACGTCATTAACGAACAAGACGTAAACAAAGCCACCGATACTTTCTCGGCTAAGTTTAATGAAACCTACAACAGCTGTTTTCCAGTAGTAACAATAAATCAAAACAGAAACCAGATTATTAAACCATGGATTAGTCCCGCAATTTTGAAATCAATAAGAGAAAAAAATAGACTATTTAGACAGCATATCGAACGCAAAGACCCAATCATTACGAAACAGTATCGCGATTACAGAAATAAACTAAATCATACCCTGAGACTAGCCAAACGGAATTATTATGAAAATAAATTCAATCAGCATAATAACAGTATCAAAGGCACTTGGAAAATTCTAAATGAGCTAATGAATCGCAAAAAATCAACGAGTTTACCTAAGAAATTCAAAATAAATGATCATGAGACAACCGACCCAATTGATATTGCCAACGGATTCAACAATTATTTCAGTACCATTGCTTCTAACCTCGAATCAAATATCCCTGACACAACAAAGAACTTCAGAGAATTTCTAACTACCAATTATCAAAATAATTTTTCTCTGGACGATTGTACAGCTGAAGAAGTAACCAGTATTATAGCGGATTTTAACAATGGCGCAGCTGGTATTGACGGTATACGAACTTCTATAATCAAAACGTTTGCCAATCTCATATGTGAGCCATTATGTCATCTAGCTAACATGTCATTTCGACAGGGTCAAGTACCCAATTCCATGAAAACTGCTATAGTAACGCCAATATTTAAATCTGGCGATAAAGAATTATTAGAAAATTATCGCCCAATATCAGTACTTAACTGTTTTAGTAAAGTGCTTGAGAAGCTAGTGGCAAATAGAATGCATATATTTTTGAACGAACAGAACATCTTATATTTAAACCAGTTCGGCTTCAGACAAAACCATTCCACCGCTTTGGCTGCTCTATCCTTATATGAAAAATTAGTAGCTGCCAAGGAATCACACAAATACAGTATAGTCACATTTTTGGATTTATCAAAAGCTTTCGACACTGTTAATCACGAAGTACTATTGTATAAGCTGGATCATTATGGTTTCCGAGGAATCACAAACACTTGGTTCCAGAGTTATTTATCTTCTAGATTCCAGTGTGTCAAGTTCAACGATACAATGTCGTCGTCGACTTGTATGAGCTGTGGAGTGCCACAAGGCTCAATATTAGGTCCTATTCTGTTTCTACTTTATATAAATGATATTAGTAATGTTTCTCACATTCTTGACATTCTACTCTTTGCTGACGATACTAGTGTCTTTCTCTCAGACGACGATTATGCTAACCTCATTACAGGTATATCACACGAACTGGAGAAACTACATACTTGGGTCTCCTGCAACAAATTGTCTCTTAATATAGCTAAGACGAAATTTATGTTCATAAAACCAAGCAAACGATCAAACATTGAAGCTCCAACATTGTCTATTAATGGACAATCAATAGAACATGTGGAAAATTTTAAATTCCTGGGAGTTTATTTCAATAATAAACTGAATTGGCTGACACATATAACTGAAATCGCCAAGAAGCTATCAAGAAATTTAGGGGTCATAAATCATATCAAAAACCATGTTAATAAAAAAACATTATTCATATTGTATTACTCCCTCATTTGTCCCTATTTGACATATTGCAATATTGTTTGGGGCAATACCTACATAACTCACCTTACTCCATTGATAACTCTCCAAAAACGTGCCATCCGAATAATATCTCTATCCGGAAGGTATGAACATACCGACCCTCTGTTTAAAAATCTGAATATTCTCACACTACCAAAACTCAACAATTACCTTATTTTACAATACGTCCATAAGTTCAGTTATCACCCCTCGCTTCTGCCCATTAACCACCAGAGTTACTTTACACGTATATCCAATGTGCATCGATATGCTACTAGAAATTCTAGAATCAACCTGTATCGACCCTTTTATTTTTCCGATCTTTCATTCTTCACTGCCAGAATTAAAGGTCCTAGGCTGTGGAACAAACTACCCACCCATCTCAAAACAATAGACTCTATTTCTCTATATAAGTCGCAGTTGAAAAAACATCTCGTACTGGACTGAATTTCACATTCTGTAAGCAGGGCCGACCATGGGTATTTTCTTTTTTGTTATTCACCGGTTCAGAATTTTTTTTACCTACACTGAAGCTTTTCTAAAATGAGATCAAGTACAATATATTCAATCTTCAGTGATGGTTTTATAATACTATATTATTTTCTTTTGGGATAGAACAAACCCCCTGGGGTTTTATTCCCGCCAGTTATACATCATACATCTTTCTGTCAACATACTGCTACGGATATCATCGTTTTCTAGATATAATATTGATCATGTATGTATAAATTTGAACTGGTGAATAAATTGAAATTGAAATTGAATATAAACACAACTAAGAGACATCAACAACAACAGGCACATTGCGTAATACACGTTTTATTATCCTCACACCACCACCAACACCACTACCACCACCACCAACACCTAACGTTGCTGCCGTCAACGATCAGCGTGTAGACATATAAAGTATGCACGGCATGTTATGGTATTCATCAGTGCATGGGTGAAGCATTCAGCCGATGGTGTAGTCGGTCAGCTTGGTAACGAAAAACGTGACACTGGTCATCCTCTCTACGACCCACTGGGTGTTGGGGCGCTGTTGTTTGGGCCCATTCCAAGGGATCCACGATGTCCAGTTTCTCCAGCATCGTCTCTAGCGACGCCCTATCCGTGATGGTAAACGGTTGGTCAAATACCCGGATGCTACTGCTCCGGTAAAAGTATCGGACTTGGTCTACCTCATTATGCTGCAGCACATAACGAAACGCCAGATTCAACTTGAAGGTCGTCGTTTGGTCGTTGAAGATGGCTTCCACGTAGTTGCGTAGATGGGCGAGGTCGGTCAGTCGGAAATTGTAGATACCTTGAATCGGGCGATGACGGTGGAAACAGTGCCGGATCATGGGCCAATGGCGCCGATAGAGGTCACTCACTGGATGATCGTTGTGTAACAGATCGCTAGGAACAATTATGGGTTCGTCCGCGAAGTGTACTTTGCCCTCTACGTCGTACAAAATCTGGCTCAAGGTCTTGTCGGAATTTGAGTGTTGAATTAGGGCGACATCATCATCTTCGGCCCTCGTGCGATGGGTGGGTGTTCCCTCTGTCTCGATACTGGTGCCTACGGGCTTCTCTACCAGTAAACGTGGCTGTGGAACAGGGTGTCGTGTGCGTTGGTGTCGCAGCAACTGACTGGTCAGTTTGAAAAGCCTACCACATTTTTCGCATGGACGCTTGGGTGGCCCATGAATTGAATGTTTATGGCGCTGTAAATGATCCGGGCGCTGAAACGACAGTGTACATATCGTACAGCCATACCGGGCGGTTCCGTCGTGCTTGGTAGCCTAATGGCGGCGCAAGTCGTGCAGACGAGTGAATGATTTGGAGCACGTAGTACAAGTGAACATCTTGGTGGTTGACAGAGTATCTGATGAAACGGCCAGGCCGCTTCCCTTTTATATCACGCTAGCTGACGATCTATTTTTAGCACACTCAGTTCAACTACTACCAAGTCGAGGCCCAAGATGTACTGGTGTACAACTGAACCGCGTTGCGTGCGCGCGTGTGCATGTATGTGTGGGCAGTGGATTTTACATCCGGGGCCTTGTCAACATACGGGTTTTCCAGTGGGTTTTTTCCTTCGTTCCCACGTCTTCCTTACGGGTACTGTGGTTTTACATCCGGTTCCGCATCTTACCTCCGAATTTTTCCATGTTTACTGTCACGTGTCCAGAACCGGAAGTTGTTAGGGAGTGAGTGAGTGAGGTAGTGGGTGAGTGAGTGAGTGAGTGAGTGTCGGAGCTCCGGAGCTCGGAGCTCTTGGAGCTCAAAGCTCGGAAGTGACGTCATCGTACGCATGTACACGCATCTGTGGTCCACCCTGTATCCTATAGCCCGTAGGGCGCACCAGAGATGCGTGCGCATGCGTACGATGATGTCACTTCCGAGCTTTGAGCTCCAAGAGCTCCGAGACTCACTCGCTCACTCACCACCTCACTCACTCACTCACTACCTCACTCACTCACTCCCTAACAACCTCCGGTTCCGGACACGTGACAGTAAACATGGAAAAACCCGGAGGTAAGATGCGGACCCGGATGTAAAACCACAGTACCCTTATGGAAGACGTGGGAACGAAGGAGAAAACCCGGATGGTAACAAGGCCCCGGATGTAAAATCCACTGCCCACACGTATATACACACGCGCGCGCGCAACGCGGTTCAGTTGTACACCAGTACATCTTGGGCCTCGACTTGGTAATAGTTGAACCGAGTGTGCTAAAAATAGATCACCAGCTAGCGTGCTATAAAAGGGAAGCGCCCTGTCCGTTTCATCAGATACTCTGTCAACCACCAAGATGTTCACTACGTGCTCCAAATCATTCACTCGTCTGCACGACTTGCGAAGCCATGAACGTTCAGACGACCCATTCGGACCAAGAATGGGCCATCTCTACACCAAATACCTTCTTTCACTGCCCCAAAATGCCCACTTTGGCTACTACTCCTACTGATGGCGTCACCGATGACGTCACAGATGACGTGAACATCCCTCGAATCGGGGTCTACACCCCGACAACTACAACAGGACACCTCGCAGGACCCATTCGGACCAAGGATGATCCATCTCTTCGCCAAATACCTCCCTGCACTGCCCCAAAATGGCCACTTTACTTACTACAACCAACTGCGCATGCGCAGATTGACGCGACTCGCACTTAAAAACACGCCATTCTGACTACCCCACACAAGCTTGACTTTGACACATTGCATCTCTACCCCAAACACCCCCACATACCCCAAAAATGCCTGCTTTCTATACTACGACCAGACTGCGCAAACCGTTAGTCCAGTCGGATGCTCCTCCACGAGAGCTTCAAAATAAGACCTCATACGACACCATAGCATCATTAGGGGCTCACCTAGACCCCAAAACGTTCACCCAGTATGGACCTATACCTCCATAGCCAGTATGGAGCTATATGGACCTTACCCAGGCCTCGGTGAACATTTTCCAAAAATTTCACCGTTTCGCTCCGGTACCCTGCACATCGTGTTTTAATTGACGAGACGTGAAAAACAAATCCAAACAACCCATATCACAATGAACGTGTGTGAATTTCCCAGGCTGGACCTATCCCTCCCATAGCCAGTAAGGAGCTATATGGGCCTATATACAAACCTCCGTGACTTTTCGAAAAATTTCACCGATTCCCTCCAGGACTCCGCCCATCGTGTTTTTCGTGGCGCGACATGAAAAACAAGACCCCACAACCCATAGTAAAATGCAAAAAAAAAAAAAAAAATGACCATCACCATACCCCATACAGGCATTTCCCCTTATATTGTATAATACAGACCCCTATTGTACGGGTAAAGTCCGTGTTCCGCTTTTTATATTTTCGGGGTTTTTTTCCCTAATTTTACATGCACCCACCCCATTGACTGGATAGGCAGGCCCCGATAAGCCCGGGGACCGATATTAGCCCTTTTGGCTAGAGTTGATAGGGGTTTCCCCCTATTTTAGGGGTAAAATCCGTGTTCCGCTTTTTATATTTTCGGGAAAAAATCCTAATTTTACATGCACCCACCCCATTGACTTGATAGGCAGGTCCCAATAAGCCCGGGGACCGATATTAGCCCTTTTGGCTAGAGTTGATAGGGGGTTCCTCTATTTTAGGGGTAAAGTCCGTGTTCCGCTTTTTATATTTTCGGAAAAAAATCCTAATTTTACATGCACCCACCCATGACTGGATGTCCCTTCACGAATGCTTCACTTTGATACCTCACTCGACCTAATCGGACCATGCATCGTATTTGAAGTCTGGGGACTACCTTTTCTCCGCGGAAGCTTTTCCCGTGACCGCATCACCACCAGACCGCATCACCGCGGAAGAATACATGCCCTTGCCCACCACGTGACGTCATACTACAAGATGCACTAATTCTTTGAGACGGCGTTTTTTTTGGAGACGGCGCACACCTTTGCATGGACTATAATGCATTTGACCTCTACGCCAGATTCTTACGCCAGGTCAATGCGCGGTTAAATAGCTTTTCTATACTACTAACTGCCCTCTTTCTACACTGCTGTCCTACTACGACCGGACAAAATCACCACTCCAGTCGGGCTAACGCTTCAAAATGACACCCTATACACGAACCATGTCCACCTCAACTGCCCTTTTTCTATTATCCTAAGACTGCGCATGCAAAGCAGTTCCAATAAAAACCACGCCAATGGGACTCGACACTCAGCAGTGCCTCAAAAGGAGAGGGTAGCCCATCGATCACCCAAAATCTTATATCTCAAATGCCATTTCTTAAACATTATTTTCAGAGTGCGCATGTTTAGATCAACACCATTAAAAAAAACCCTCCCCCAGTCCGACTACCACACGAGCGCTTCAATACGACACCCCACACAGCCCATTCGAACCACGGATGGCTCACCTGGATCCCAAACCGTCCACCCCAGCGCTACTTGCCCATTGCGCATGATAACTTTCCAGCGAATTCAACCCAAAGCCCCGAGACGCATCCCATCGGATGCTGAACATACCGAATACAGACACCCAGTAGTTTACGCTACAAAAAAAAGTTGATCACACGTACCCCAAATCATCTCCCACATAAAGGTCCTTTTTTAATTCTTTTCCGACTGTGCGTGCGAGACCCATTTGGGCCACGGATAGCTTAGCTAGACCCCAAATCGTCCAACCAAACAGACTTTTTCTACTACTGCAAGACTGTGCATGCGCAAGTTGACGGCACTTTCAGTAAAACCACCTCAGTTGCCCAGTGACGTATGCGGCCTGGTTTTCGATCTTCAAATCTGTCAGCTGGTACGACAAATGCATCACCCGGTTATTCGGTCAACGTCCAACTCCAGAACCTGCACCTCGTTTGCCCATCCCTGAACTCTTCTGTTCCTCCCTGAACCCTTCTGTTTCTCCATGAACCCTTCTACATCTCCGCTGAACATTGATCATTTTCGAAGCGGTCAACACTGTTTTCTAAAATGATGCCTAGGCAGTATATTTGGTGACCACAATGTAATGTACCGGTACCATCTTGGATGCTTATTTTAGGCCTCTTTATACGATCAGTGTAAATTGAAGAGTAGGCTAGCGTATAATTACCGAAACAAAACTACTTGACATTATCAGCACACTGTTGAAATATTGTTTTAAAAATGACTATAATCGCTACTACAATAAATACATAAAAATAGAGGTATTTTTTAATGATTTTTCTTCATATACCAATATAGCGATCAATTTCTAGAAATGTCAGGTCAGTTAGACATAGAAAGCCACTTTGTACGCCAAACAACGGACATGTGCCAAGTCACAGCTCCATGCAATACCAAGGGCGAGAACATGTAGACAGCACCAAGCACTTGTTGGAGCCCCTCCAGTAAGATTGCATGGAAACAAAGAACTGGTCAAACTTGTTCTGCCCATTGTTCAATCCGTTTGTTGCAGATAAACTGCCTGTAGTGTATCCTTCATATCTGACGAACACGAAGTTCAGTTACCGGTATGTTGATAAATGGAGAAAATACATACAAAAAAACCCACACCAATGTTCAACAATGAAGGACTCACTTTCTACTCCAAAAATATGCTTGAGAATAAGATATCAATTTGTTCATTGTTTGACTGTCACTTTTATGGGCGCCAACAACTTGGCAATATTTGGACATTCCATTATTGACAAGATGTGTACAACTCTGGATTGAGTGTGTACATTTTAAGGGGGTGACATATGCAACTGTATCTTTTTTCGTAGAATAACAAGTGATCTGATTACTAAATAGGCAATAGAGTTGGTGGCCAATATCATACACCAAAATGTTCCCCAAACCTTGCTGAACGCGAATATGACCTCTTTGAAGAAACAATGTAAATTGGAGAATATAATTACAAAAACAATGGGACTCTGGACTGCCAGCAGAAGCCAATAAAGAATAAACACACAATATTGAAAAAGCAGTTAAGAAAATTCTGTATAGTATGGTCTACAACAAAGACTATGTTAGATACGAAAAATGATTTGGGAAGTATTTTTAAATATTTTTTTAACTTCTTCAGTAATTGTCTTAGTTTAAAAATTTTGTGTACCCGACATGTGGATCAAATCCCAGATATGTGTCGATTGGCAATTAATTATGCAGCTTCTCTTAGAGCCAGACACAATCACAACAGGCTGTGAATGAATGGACCACAATAGGCAGTTGGGGATTGAATAGAAAGAATCTAGGGCATTCCCCTCACTGATTGCACAAACTGGTTTAGATGTATTAGTTTTTCAAACTAACACCTGTTGGTGACAGGAGTGTGACACACAGGTCCGTCTTGGATAGCTCAACACAGCTTTGGATTGTCCTTCATATTGGCGGACACGAATTATCATTGCCTGGGACAATTATGTTGACATAGTCAATGATAAAAAATCTTTTAGAAGTACTTTCCAATGGAATTTTCTTTTCTGGGAAAGTCTTTGTTGTAGCAGGGATTTCATACAATTTTTAGGATCATCTACCAAGAGTATGTGTTTATTCTTTATTGACTTCTGCTGGCAGTCCCAAGAACCATTGTTTTTGTAATTATATTCCCCAATTTACATTGTCTGTTCAAAAAGGTGCCATATTCACATTCAGCAAGGTTTGGGGAACATTTTGGTATATGATAATGGCCACCAACTGTATTGCCTATTTAGAAATCAGATCACTTGTGATTATATGGAAAAAGGTATATTTGCATATGTCACCCCCTTAAATAGAATATGGAGAAAGTAAACAACAATACCCAACGTGTAACTTGGACACACTTCTGTGTACAGTACTATACTATTGTACCCACTGGTTTTGAGAATACAAACTTCTGTTTCTATGGCACCGGAGAACTTACCATAAACGGCCAGCACTAAGAGGAACAAACACCATATCGTCCTCATACTGTCCAATATTACCGATCAACTGATGGTGAAGCAAAGCTGCATGCCGAACCGAACCCTCTTTAAAGCGCCACCTGTTGGACGAGTCCATGTTACAAGAAAACCCAAGGTAATAATGATATTCATTTCAGCCTACGTCAATTTTAGCACATGGGAACGGCGACCGATTCTCAGAACTCGATATAGTGGCAGGCTAATAATTTCTACCCCAAAAGTAGTTGCAGATATTCTCTATCCACTGGCACATATAAAAGTTCCCACGTATTCACTTGCACATTAACAAAGAAATTGATACAGCAGAAGAGTCCATTCATTCAATATTGAAAGAAGAGAGATATTTTCAATTAATTTTTTCAATGTCGAATTGTCTGCGATGTAAGCTCATATTCCACAGTGTCGGTAATACTGACTTTAACAGGTTAGGGTCAACCGTCACAGTTCGTTATATCAATATCCCTTAATCGCCCCTATAGATGCTAAAGGGCAGCATGTAGTATACACCATGACTGCTTGGAAGGGAGGAGAATAAATGTGCTCCACCTGTGCATACATTTCTTCAAGATGCTGATATCACCACGAAGAATGGAAGAAGCAGTCAACGCCAACAGTTCGATAAAATTTACAAACTAAAATGTATTCACAGAATATGCGTTCACAGTACAGATGTATTCAGACATCTCATTATAGGCATAACTTCACCCCTGAGACTTTTTAATCTCATAAATTCATTCATTATTTTTTTCCTAAAAAAAAAAAAACACACAAAAAACCCAACTTTAAATCGCCGCCAGATTTTGACAGTTACTCGAAATTTAATATTCCAGTTATCTAGACCATCAATTGAGCCATAAATTAATATGGAAAGATTCGCCAATTCATGAATCACACTGGAGATTCAATCATTGGAACTCTCGGTGTTTTACCGAAATAACTGGAACTCTCGGGTCTGTAACGCTCTTCAGATAAAGACGGCGAATTCGGAGCGAGCTATACTGACCAGCGATAAAACTTGGCCCGATAAAAGTTGGAGGATCCACCAATGTAAGTACTTCAAGATATCCCCAATTGGTGATCCGTATATAGTTAGGAATCGTTCAGGGTAACATAACAAGTGCTGGTCTGGAGTTCATGGGTGAAGCTCCACAAATCAACTGGTCGCACACGCCCTCGTTTTGGCGCTAACTCGAGTGTGAACTGTCAATAAAGTCCAGTTCGTCTTTCCCGCCATCAACAAACCTATAGTACAATTCAGTTTGCGGTCAAATCATCAACTGTCTGTGAAACATTTTTTCGCTCTAGTTTGTCTATAGCTCAGCAATATAATTTGGTGAATGAATCTTACGGTTGGGGTCGTCGCGCTGTCGGGTACAGTAGTTTTGTGGGTTCCGAATCACGCTGAGTTGCGGATCACTTTCCTAATGAACGTCAGTAGTATAGAAAAGCTAAAAAGGGTCGCATTTTGCCGGGGGGAGGTAACTCCTGCATTCGACATGGGCGCCACCAGCTCAAGAGAGCTCCCCGCAAAAGGGAGGTAACTCTTGATGCACTTTTGTGATTTTGCCAAATTCCGGGTTATCTTCCCTGATTCGAACATTTGCCTATTGAATCTATACGGGAAAATGCCTGTATGGGGTATGGATGGTCCGATCGGGTCGTATGAGGTATCAATGTGAAGCATTCGTGAAGGGGCATCTGATAGGCTGGGTGTGGGGTTGAAATATCGTCATTCTATGCATGCGCGGTGGACAAAGGGTATGGAAATAGACGTTTTGGGGTCTAGGGGAGACCCTAATGGTCCGATGGAGTTGAGTGGGGTATCAATGTGAAGCCTATGTGAGGGGGCATCCGATGGGATGGGTGTGAGGTTGGAATATCGTCATTCTGCGCATGCGCGATAGACCAAGGTTATCGAAATAGACGTTTTGGGATCTAGGGGAGCCCCTAATGGGCCGATGGAGTCGAGTGAGGTATCACTGTGAAGCCTATGTGAGGGGGCATCCGATGGGGTGGGTGAGACGTGGAACTGACGTCATTCTGCGCATACGCAGTAGACAAAGGTCATGGAAATAGATGTTTTGGGGTCTTTGGAGGCCACTAGTGGTCCTATGGAGTCGTATGAGGCATCAATGTGAAGCCTATGTGAGGGGGCATCCACCTGGGCTAGTGTCTCGGCCGTTGTCAACATTCTGCGCATGCGCAGACAGGGAGTTGTGGGAAAAAGGTATGGAAATGGACGTTTTTGGATCTAGGGGAGCCCCTAATGGGTCGATGAAGTTGTATGAGGTATCAATGTGAAGCCTATGTGAGGGGGAATCCGCCTGGACTAGTGTCTCGGTCGTTGTCAACATTCTGCGCATGCGCATACAGGGAATTGTGGGGAAAAGGATATGGAAATAGACGTTTTGTGGTCTAGGTGAGTCCCTAGTGGGCCGATGGAGTCGAGTGACGTTTCGTTGTGAAGGATACGTGAGGGAGCATCCGCCTGGACTAGTGTGTCGACCGTTTTCGACATTCAGCGGGAAAAGTATATGCAAATAGACGTTTTGGGGTCTGGGTGGGCCACTAGTGGTCCTATGGAGTCGTATGAGGCATCAATGTGAAGGATACGTGAGGGAACATCCGCCTGGACTAGTGTGTCGTTCGTGTTCAACATTCTGCGCATGCGCAGACAGGGAATTGTGGGAAAAGGATATGGAAATAGACGTTTTGCGGTCTAGGTGAGTCCCTAGTGGGCCGATGGGGTCGAGTGACGTCTCGTTGTGAAGGATACGTGAGGGAGCATCCGCCTGGACTAGTGTGTCGACCGTTTTCGACATTCAGCGCATGCACAGACAGGGAATTGTGGGAAAAGTGCATTGGAAGGAACATTTTGGGGTCTAGGTGGGCCACTAATGGTCTGATTGAGTCGAAAGAGGTATCAATGTGATGCATACGTGAGGGCGCATCGCCTGGGTGGATGGGTGTTAGGAATATCGTCATTCTGCGCATGCGCAGGCAGACCGTCGTATGGAAATAGACATTTTGAGGCCGATATGGACCACTATCGGTCCGAATGTGTCTAAGGAAGTGTTATTTTGTAGCTCTCGGGGTGTAGACCGCGACTTGAAGGGATGTCCACGTCACCTGTGACGTCATTAGTGAGAGTAGTAGCGAAAGCGGGAGTTTCGGAGGTGCGATGGAGTGTATTTGGAGTAGATAAGGGCCTATTTTTCCATCCAATTACCTGGTAGAGTTACCTGTGAGTGTGAGTGTATGCGTGCGTGTGTGTGAGTGAGTGAGTGAGTGAGTGTGAGTGAGTGTGAGTAAGTGTGAGTGAGTGAGTGAGTGAGTGAGTGAGTGAAGCGTGCACAACGCCCATGAGGCGTCCCCAACGCCCGTGAGGCGTCCCCAACGCCCGTCTTAACGCATGGACGCACTAACGACGGTGAGTGAGTGAGTGAGTGAGTGGGATCCGACTGGACTAATGTATCGTCCGTTTTCATCATTTTGCGCATGCTCAGTCTGGCCGTCGTATAGAAAGCAGGCATTTTGGGGATTCGCGGAGGTTTGTTGAGTGGTTGACCATCCCTGGTCAAATGGACCGTGTGGGGTATCAGTGTGAAGCTCTCGTAGGAAAAGTGGAAATTGCCTCTCATTTGTGGGACGCTCACTTCCGGTTGCGTGGGGCGCTGCCCTCAGGCAATCAGAAGCGAGTATTTTGACCCGGTACATTATGGGACATATCCAAGATGGCGGCGTCTGCCTTCTGGTTCAAGATGACGACACGTCCGTTGTCGAAAACTGACCATTTTGTCGGAATGTGGTCATCTGGTGTCGAAAACTGGACCTTGTATGGGTCCCGCCTCATTGGGTGTAGAGATGGACCACTATTGGTCCGAATGCGTCCTGTGGGGTGTCATCTTGTAGGTCTCGGGGTGCAGACCACGATTTGAGGGATGTTCACGTCATCTGTGATGTCATTGGTGACGTCATCAGTAGAAGTAGTAGCCAAAGTGGGCATTTTGGGGCAGTAAAAGAAGGTATTTGGTGTAGAGATGGACCACCCTTGATTCGAATGTGTCGCGGGAAGTGTCATCTTGCAGTTCTCGGGGTGTAGACTCCATTTGGGGGATGTCCACAGCATCTGCGACGTCATCGGTGACGTCATCAGTACGAGTAGTAGCGAAAGAACATGTTTTATAATTGGCTCAGTGCCAAGTTTTTCCCACGATTTGGACTGATGAGGGACACATGTTCATTCCTATATTTACAGACACTACCACCACCACCACCACACACCACCACCACCACCACCACCACCACCACCACACAGCACCACCAACACCACCACCGGGCTTTGACGGGCGTCAACGCCCGGTGGTGGTGGTGGTAGCTCCCGTGTGGCAGAGCTCTTGGATTGGAGCTCTTGGAGCTCAAAGCTTGTAGAGCTCAGAGCTCGGAAATGACGTCATCGCATGCATGCGCGCGTACCTGTGCTGCACCCGCACCCTGGTGTACCCTATTCCCTACGGGTTATAGGGTACAGGGTGCAGCACAGGTACGCGCGCATGCATGCGGTGACGTCATTTCTGAGCTCTGAGATCCACAAGCTTTGATCTCCAAGAGCTCCGATCCAAGAGCTCTGCCACACGGGAGCTACCACCACCACCGGGCGTTGACGCCCGTCAACGCCCGGTGGGGGTGCTGGTGGTGGTGGTGTTGGTGGTGGTGTGTGGTGGTGTGTGGTGGTGGTGGTTGTGGTGGTGTGTGGTGGTGGTGGTGGTGGTGGTAGTGTCTGTAAATATAGGAATGAACATGTGTCCCTCATCAGTCCAAATCGTGGGAAAAAATTGGCACTGAACCAATTATAAAACATGTTCTTTCGCTACTAAAGAAGATATTTGGTGTAGAGATGGACCACCCTTGGTTCGAATGTGTCGTGGGAAGTGTCATCTTGCAGTTCTCGGGGTGTAGACGCCATTTGCGAGATGTCCACAGCATCTGTGACGTCATCGGTGACGTCATCAGTACGAGTAGTAGCGATAGAACATGTCTTATAATTGGCTCAGTGCCAATGTTTTCCCACGATTTGGACTGACGAGGGACACATGTTCATTCCTATATTTACAGACACTACCACCACCAGCACCAGCACCACACCACACACCACCACCACCAACACCACCACACACCACCACCACCAACACCACCACCGGGCGTTGACGGGCGTCAACGCCCGGTGGTGGTGTTGGTGGTGGTGGTGTGTGGTGGTGGTGGTAGTGTCTGTAAATATATGAATGAACATGTATCCCTCATCAGTCCAAATCGTGGGGAAAAATTGGCACTGACCCAATTATAAAACATGAGGTACCTCATAAAACTTCTTTCGCTACTACTCGTACTGATGACGTCAACGATGATGTTACAGATGCTGTGGACATCTCCCAAATGGAGTCTACACCCCGAGAACTGCAAGATGACACTTCCCACGACACATTCGAACCAAGGGTAGTCCATCTCTACACCAAATACCTTCTTTCACTGCCCCAAAATGCCCACTTTGGCTGCTACTCCTACTGATGACGTCACCAATGACATCACAGATGACGTGAACATCTCTCAAATCGTGTCCTGCACCCCGAGACCTACAAGATGACACCCCACAGGACGCATTCGGACCAATAGTGGGCCATCTCCACACCCAATTAGGCGGGACCCATACAAGGTCCAGTTTTCGACACCAGATGACCACATTCCGACAAAATGGTCAGTTTTTGACAACAGACGTACCGCCATCTTGAACCAGAAGGCAGACGCCGCCATCTTGGATATGTCCCATAATGCACCGGGTCAAAATACTCGCTTCTGATTGGCTGAGGGCAGCGCCCCACGCAACCGGAAGTGAGCGCCCCACAACTGAGAGGCAATTTCCACTTTTCCTACGAGAGCTTCACACTGATACCCCACACGGTCCATTTGACCAGGGATGGCCAACCACTCAACAAACCTCCACGAATCCCCAAAATGCCTGCTTTCTTTACGACGGCCAGACTGCGCATGCGCAAAATGATGAAAACGGACGATACATTAGTCCAGTCGGATCCCACTCACTCACTCATTCACTCACTCACCGTCGTTAGTGCGTCCATGCGTTAAGACGGGCGTTGGGGACGCCTCACGGGCGTTGTGCACGCTTCACTCACTCACTCACTCACACTCACTCACACTCACTCACTCACACACACGCGCGCATACACTCACACTCACAGGTAACTCTACCAGGTAGTTGGATGGAAAAATAGGCCGTTATCTACTCCAAATGCACTCCATCGCACCTCCGAAACTCCCGCTTTTGCTACTACTCTCACTGATGACGTCACAGGTGACGTGGACATTCCTTCAAGTCGTGGTCTACACCCCGAAAGCTACAAAATAACACCTAGACACATTCGGACCAATAGTGGTCCATATCGGCCTCAAAATGTTTATTTCCATAAGACGGCCTGCCTGCGCATGACGATATTCCTAACACCCATCCACCCAGGCGGATGCGCCCTCACGTATGCATCACATTGATACCTCATTCGACTCAATCAGACCATTAGTCGCCCACCTAGACCCCAACACGTCTATTTCCATATGAGTGAAACAAACTTGAGTGTGACATTAAGCCAAATTCCCTCCCTCCCTCCCTCAATCAGACCATTAGTGGCCCACCTAGACCCCAAAACGTTCCTTCCAATGCACTTTTCCCACAATTCCCTGTCTGCGCATAATGTCGAAAACGGTCGACACACTGGTCCAGGCGGATGCCCCCTCACGTATCCTTCACAACGATCCCTCACTCGACCCCATCGGCCTACTAGGGGCTCACCTAGACCACAAAACGTCTGTTTCCATACCCTTTTCCCACAATTCCCTGTCTGCGCATGCGCAGAATATTGAACACGAACAACACACTAGTCCAGGCGGATGCTCCCTCACGTATCCTTCACATTGATACCTCATACGACTCCATAGGACCACTAGTGGCCCACCCAGACCCCAAAACGTCTATTTCCATATCCATATTCCCACAATTCCCTGTCTGCGCATGCGCAGAATGTTGACAACGACCGAGACACTAGTCCAGGCGGATGCCCCCTCACATAGGCTTCACATTGATATCTCATACAACTCCATCGACCCATTAGGGGCTCCCCTAGATCCCAAAACGTCTATTTCCATACCCTTTTCCCACAATTCCCTGCATGTGCATGCGCAGAATGTTGACAACGGCCGAGACACTAGCCCAGGCGGATGCCCCCTCACATAGGCTTCACATTGATACCTCATACGACTCCATAGGACCACTAGTGGCTCCCAAAGACCCCAAAACGTCTATTTCCATACCCTTTGTCTACTGCGCATGCGCAGAATGACGTCAGTTCCACGTCTTATCCACCCCATCGGATGCCCCCTCACATAGGCTTCACAGTGCTACCTCAGTCGACTCCAACGGTCCATTAGGGGCTCCCCTAGATCCCAAAACGTCTATTTCTATATCCTTGGTCTACCGCGCATGCGCAGAATGACGATATTCCAACCCCACACCCACCCCATCGGATGCCCCCTCACATAGGCTTCACATTGATACCTCACTCAACTCCATCGGACCATTAGGGGCTCCCCTAGACCCCAAAACGTCTATTTCCATACCCTTTGTCCACCACGCATGCGCAGAATGACGATATGTCAACCCCACACCCAGCCCATCAGATGCCCCTTCACGAATGCTTCACATCGATACCTCATACGACCCGATCGGACCATCCATACCCCATACAGGCATTTTCCCGTATAGATTCAATAGGCAAATGTTTGAATCAGGGAAGCTAACCCGGAATTTGGCAAAATCACAAAAGTGCATCAAGAGTTACCTCCCTTTTGCGGGGAGCTCTCTTGAGCTGGTGGCGCCCCCTGTCGGATGCAAGAGTTACCTCCCCCGAAAAAATGCGATCGTTTTTAGCTTTTCTATACTACTAACGTCTTATATTTCCGGTAATAAAGCATCTGTGTAAATCTTTCCTAGTTTTATTGGAACGTCTGCTTCTGTGGTCTCAAACAAATGTCAAACAACCGACCTGCGTTGTTTGTTTCTCGGTTAATTCGACAAGGAAATGCTTCCGGTACTACGCAATGGCAAATTCACGCTGTTTCAAAAAACGTATGTGATTTCTTTAGTGTTAAATCTACGAAAAATAAGGTGGGTTTAAGTGGTAATTTCAGTATTTATTTCAGTGATAGAAACATAATAATGGTCAAACAAAATATCTAATGAATTGCGATATCCCTTAACTCATCAGCAGTGTAACCAGCAGTCGACATGTCATTTCCGGATGAACGAAATACGCGCTGTTTATTCCATTTGATTACGTGATCGAAAATTATGACATTGAAGATTTTGCACATGAGAAAAGTTATTGCTTTAGAATAATTTTAAGTCACATAATGGGATGGTCTTCACCCCCCCCCCCCCAACACACACATACCCCCAACATTCCACAATTTTCATCATTTGTGTTCATTATTAAAATTGATATATCTATGTGTCCTTTCCTCTGTGTTCTTTTGTCCAAATAGTCAGATGCTAAATGGATGTCCGATGACCATTTAGAGAGTTTATATATCGTAATCTTGAATATGCGAGTAGAATTCATTCAACTGTCAGAAACTCGATGGAAACGTGGGTGTAACTTTCTTAAATTAGAATTTGAATTCCATGAGGTATAAGGGGGGAATCCATATCAGGTCGCATGTGGAAACATTTGGACCGGTTTCTATTGAACCAAGTCTGTTATGTTCAATCTTAAATGGATCCATTTTAGGACCTATTCTTTTTCTAATTTATATCAATGATATCATTAACGTAACCGACATCCTTCAAATCATTTTATTTGCTGATGATACCAGCGTAATATTTTCCGCCAAAGATCCAGTAAATGCCATTAGTATTATGTCTTGTGAATTAGAGAAATTGCACAACTGGTTTTGCTCCAATCGATTATCACTTAATATAATGAAAACAAAATATATGCTTATTAAACCTAATTTATCTCATAGAAACAATAGAGAGGTAACCAAATTACCAGCACTATTACTTCTTGATACGGAAATAGAAATCGTGGATAAATTCAAGTTTTTGGGGGTATATTTTAATTCATATCTCAGCTGGGTGTCTCATATCGACTTCATTTGTAAAAAGGTTTCTAGAAATATTG